>OU015495.1:145592048-145837048 GCA_907164885.2 Dolomedes plantarius | reverse complement strand
CCTAAACTAAGTTGCACGTGATTTTGCACTTTAGAGTACCACCTGTCACCTTGTCTTTGGGTCCGCTGCTACCAGTCTAATCATACGTGAGTGGTTCATTGACAAAACTGCAAATATTTAAGCACCAGTGAAGTCACTTGTCTTTATACAAATATATTAATTCTTCTATTTTTTTATACCACCTGCTGATGGTATAAACACGGGATTCAACACGGGAGCACGCAGAGGATTGATACCCATGGATGAAACGCATGCTGATCTAAGATTAACGATTCGGATAACAAGAATGGTGTCACAAAAAAAACTTGCTGTACAGTCGCCTTGTTAATCATACAATATCTATTGCAGAATCCTCTCCTAGGGCCCTCCTAAAACTTCAAAGTTTCTCTTTATTTCTGTGCACCCTTTTTGTTCATAGGCGGTAATCAGGCAGATAATTGTCCTTATTTAAAATAGGATGAATCATTTTGAGAAGCTCTATATATGTATGTAAGTTTGTATGCATTATTTCCTCAGAGAAACCATGTAAAAAAAATTTTAATGTCATAAATTGCGAAGAAATCTAAATAAAAGATATCAATAGATTAGGGATAATTCAGAAAAGGTTAGAGTCCATACTCAAAGATATTCATATTATCACCTTTTTAATGTTAATCAATTAGAATATACCTTAGAGATTTTTACCCTATATATCCTAGATCAGTGGTTTTTAACCTTTTTTTAATAGTTAACACCCTCTTGAATCTGAAAATAAGCTCTCGCATCCCCTTGAAAAATGCTTCTATTTTTTTATTTAGGGAAAGATATTTACTGCAAAATAATTTATTGCATAAAATGATGAATACATTTACATTACATATTATATTATTACATATAAAACAATATCTACATTTTTAATGGCTACATTGTTGTTGTTTGTTCATAATTATCCTTTTAAAACGAGGCTCTTTTTTTGAAAGAGCCACACGTAAGTCATCATATGCATTTAAGCGATTTCTGGCTTTTGTTTTGATGTGCAAAAGTGATGAAAAACTCATTTCACAAAGGTAAGTGGTGGCAAATGGTAAAAGCGTCTCTAATGCTGCTTTTGCCAATTCTAGATAAAATTCTGACTGCGTACGCCAGAACTGATCTAAGTTCCGTTTTTCAAATTGCTTTTGAATACGTGCATTAGCTCGTATTGCGATAAGATCGTCTTTTAATAAAACTTTGTCGTCCATTGAATTTAGGTCAAACAAAAATGGATCGAGTATCCATATTAATTTTGCTTATAGTTCCCGTGGAAAAGTATCCATCAAATGATCCAATCAATTGGTAACTTTCCTTAAACATTTAGAACCTTCTCTCGCACCCCTAGAAATGCTCTCTCGCATCCCCGGCCAAGTTCCACTGTCCTAGATGAATCTGTATAACATACGTGCTGTTTACTACAAAACCTAGGTCATCTATATATATAAAACAGTTCCGTAATTGACTCATTCATTCACTGACTGACTGACTGACATACAACGCACAGACTAAACCGCTGGACCTAAAGGGCTGAAATTTTGCATGGCGATTCTTCTAATAGTGTAGGGGTGCACTAAGAAAGACTTTTCAAAAATTCTTCTTAGATTTTTTTAAATTAAATTTTTAAGCTGTTTTTTCAACTTTTTTTACGTTTGCATTTAAAATAATACATTGAGGCTTATAAAATTTATATCACGAGAAAGATCATAAAAATTCCTTCAAAATGAAATTTTTTTCGAATTTTTACCTCTATTTGCTGATTTTTGGTGAATTTTTAAAAATATTTTAGAATTTAATTTATTAAATGCTGATCACGTGATTTCTTTTTCTGGTACTTTAAATAAATTTATCGTCATCTGCATAACAACTAAATAGACAAAAAAAAATATTCTTTTTCTTTCTAATGCAGCAGACGATTGGATATTATCCAAAAAAAAATAAATATACCTTTCGATTTTTTTATAAATATATATATATATATATACCTGTATGTATATATATATATATATATATATATATTTTACATCATTTGTATACATTGATCGTCGCATTTATTATAAATATATATATTTATTTTTTCTGGCATTAATTCCATACATTGACCGTTGCATTTAATTTGAATGTACTCCGTAGCGAGGCGCGGGTTTTCAGCTAGTCGCTTCATATGTCGAGTGTAGTTTGCTGGACCCAACCAATATATTACTACAACCAATAGTTTTTAATCAACTGAAGTTACAAATCCTTACACAATACAAATGATATTTTGATAGTACAAGAGATTCGTGGTTAAATTCAAGTATATTTTTGAATAGACTTGATAATGGTTCATAGTATTATTTTCTAAGAGTTGTAAGCATGACAAAAACTACCAGAAAGGCATCAACGAAATCTACTCTGCAGATTTTTATATATCAAACTACATTTTTCACACGTTAAAACATAATACCAACCAAAAATTCTCGATTAAGCGGGGGGGGGGGGAGACAGAGAAAAATGTAATAAAAAAGAAAGTTTTCCTTGTATAGGATGACCACCTTTACTTTTACTTTGAAATAAAGGAAAATATCAAGGCCTTATTTGAAAAGTGGTCTAACCCCACTTTTAAAAAAAATGGAGTTAGCGTTACTTTCACGTTCATATAAGTAATTTCTATCTTATTTTTGAACTGGTACGCCTCCAGCTTATTTCTGCTGCCAACAGAGGGCATTACAAGTCAGACTTCAGCAGTCATTTCTCAGAACTCTTTAGACTTTAAGGCTCTGTATCTCGAAATGAACAAGAATGGAGTTGAACCACTATTCAAACAAGAACTTCATATGTTTCTAAGATGGCTTTTGACTAAATATTTCTATTTTACTGTTAGCAATACAGTTTAAAATCGGTATTTACTTTTAATATTACGGATAATTATTGAAGGAGGAAAAAAAATGTTTTTAAATCATCCTTATTAAACTGTTGCAAATGAATGTATTACTTCATTTTAAGAGAAAAATGAAACAATTTGAAACAATATGATCTCGCTATCTCTTCTCTATTGTACATCTAGGCTGAACTTTTCATAGTGAATCTACTCTGGATATCTACCGAATGTTACAGTTTCCAAACTCTTTGAACTCCTGTAAGAATATACACTCTCCATATTCAGTTTATTTATACCATATAATGCTCTCCCAGGAGGCTTTGACGATAAGCTATTATGGGAATGAAGATAAGATATAATGGGAAACAATAGCTTAGGATTTTCTATGTAAACTTGTTTTTTGTATAAATATGTGATTTTTTGTCCCTTTCTATAGAGAGAAAGAATAAAGAGATAGTGAGAGTAAGAAGCAGACGAAGGAAAAAGGGATATAAAAATAAATTTGGTAGATATCTTTTAACAGACTGAGTGAGATATTAATAATGCAACACATCTGGTGTCTTCTTAAGTGTCCACTAAAATGGAATCCGTTTCTAGTAATGGTTAATTGGATTAAATCTGACTCCCATATCGGCATTTACAGAGGCGCGAAATTAAAAGAAAATTCTCATAAGCCTGAAAGAGTTTTCTCCAACGGGAGTTCTAAAAATAACACATTTCAAATCGATCTCGGAAATAACACGTTTCTTTTAAAATAAAAACAAAACACAGCCCCAGTAATTAGGAAGTATCCGGAGAAATGAAATCAAAAACAGATGCAATAGTTTATGAAAGAAAAGAAAAGGATTTCAAGAAATGCATTTTAAGTAACACATGTGATCAGTATTTTTGATTTTGGAGACAAATGTGTTTTTTAAGAAGTTATTTTTCTCAGTTTTCGGGTGCATTACATTAATAATTATTACTAACTTTAAATTGTTTTTCAAAGTACAGATTTTTCTTTTCTGATTAGTGAGATAATGGTCTAATACACTTCTTTTACCATATGCTAGAGGGAAAAGTAAATATTATACCATTCCCTAAGTTGCAAGCATTATTTGTCATAACAAGTTTCTTCAAGCTACTATTTTAAACTCACTAAATACCTAATAAAATTGCTCTCACTAAATCTTTACGTAAAATAACCTAAGTTGTCATGTGATAATGAATTTATCACATAGTCTTGATTTGCACACATTTCAATGTGAAGGGTTTGCAGACATTTCAAATAACAAGAAATAAAGATATAGAGTTTTCTGTACTACTAAGGGGTACTCTACTTGAATAAGATTCAAACACAGTTCTAAATTAATTAAAATCTATATATTTAAATTGCTAAGCCGACTTTTTGGGCAGTCCGTGAGAGAAAACTACTGCATCAATTTACTTCATTTTGGTCTTAAACGAAACATTCTAATTTGTGGATTTGTCAAATTTGGTTTTTGTAACCGTAATTTCTATTAATGAGCAATAATTTATGATTAAAAATTGATTTCTGCGCATGCTCAGTGATATGTTTTAATGATAAAAACGTTTATTCCGAGGAGTCCCTCTAGATCTCTCTCTTCTATTTTTATATTTATGATAATTATGTTTGTGAAGTATAAGATTAAACCTCATGGAAGTTGTTTATTTCGCGCTGTTTAATTAGCGATAATTTACAATTAAAAAAAATTGCTTTTTGCGCATGCTCAGTGACATTTTTAAATCTGGCTTTAGATACTCACTAAGTAAGAGGCAGCTTAAACCCTTTAATTTGTTTCTGCGCATTATTATAATTTTCAACATTTGGCAATGATGTGTTGAGTATAATTTGTGTATTAGTACATTTATTTACTCTCTAGCCGTCATGTTTTGACGGGTACCAACTAGTGCTTATTTAAGCTTTGCACATAAATTTGCTTTTCAACATAACTATTGCGTACTACTAGTAGGAGTATATATAACATTCATGCAAGGGATATTATTCCCGTATATATACTTTGCAAGAAAATACAGTTTACAATACTCACAATACTTGAAAAGTCAACCAGCAGTGCTGCCACGTAAACTTTGGGCCACAGAACGCTAAATAACTTTCGTCTAACATGAACTCGCGTAGGTGAGCATCAACCTAGCTAAGCATCTCGAGCTGCTGCTCGCAAACACCTTTCACTTCCTTTCGCTTCCTCAACACTTCGTCTCTTTAACTTAGCTGCTTGGTATTTATACCAACCGCGTATGCCTTGAAATTAGCATATCTCAAGCGGGTTCTTTAATTTATTCACTTAAAAGTTCGATTCTTGTGAATCGAATCTTATGTAAACCTTACAAAGATAAGAGACAGCAAGTATAACGATTGCCCAGAGACTATTCCTAAGTTGCGTCTTTCCTCTAATTCCCAATGAAAAGATGCTAAATTCTTTTTAGGAATATTTAATGCATCTGACACTCCACTATATAGACTTCCTCTTCCAGCTACAACGTCTATGTTAACAATACTCTTTTAATTCAAATTGCCTCCCAGAGCGATAGCATTCTGATTGAATAGTGATTATGATTGATAGTGATCTGTGGAACATTAATCGATAGGATGCCACTACTGATTATTTACAAAGAATGCTTCCTCATGAGAAAATACTTCATGATTGTAAAATTTCAGTGTTATGCGAACTGCATTCTCAATCAAAAATGCAGTTCTTAAAAATGAGCCACATTATATCTCATTTACGTATTATCTGTTTAGGTATTAATACGAAGTGTTTCTCTAAATCAAAAAGGTTTTCCTAGCTTAAATACAGAGGCTGTTCACACATTTTTTAGACGATGTATATTGTATTCATAAAACTAAATTACATAAAATTCTTTTGTTTTAAATGTTCTATTTGACATCCCTGATTCTGAACTATCTTTTGACACCGCAATTTCCAGGATAATAATGCCTTTTGAAGTGTCAGAAGAGGTATTCTATCCCATTCCTCCTGAACAGCTTTCCAGAGTCCTGTAAGGGTTTTGGGACGACGTTTGGATAATGCAGATTTAAAAAGTCCGAAAGCACAAAAATCCATAGGTGATACATCGGGAGATTTAGTAGGGATATCGGTAAAGGGTATGGCCTTGATACCAGTTTTTTGTTCCATTTCTTTTAGGAAATTTACAGTGGATTTTGATGTGTGACTGCTAGCTTTGTCCTGATGGAGTCTCACAGATTGATGGCACTGTGGGTAAAGCGATGGTATTTCATTCAGAAAAATTGGCGATAAAATATGTTCCTGATAGTATTTGGAGTTAATCTTGACATTTTTTTCCACTCTCTTTATTTTTAACTTGCCATTATAAGAAAAACTAGCAACAATCATGAATCCCTTAGAAAAACTTTCTTTCGATTCTTTGAACCATGTACTTAAATTTTTTTCTCCCCTTTTATGATAATAAATGGCTCTTTTTTTGTTGCAATCATTTAAATACACCCATGATTCATCTATTGTGACAATTATTTTCCATTTTTCTTTGGATAAGTGTTTCTCATATAGAATTCTGCAGCGTGTCCTGCGTTCAGCGATATGATTTGAAAGAAGACGATGCACATTGCGTTTTTTCGCTTTCTTAAGATTTAAATCAACGTTTATCATTTTGTTTACAGTGGACACCGAGCATTTTAATGATTTTGCAACTGTCCTTTGACTAGGGGGATTTTCTTTTAACATTAAACAACGTACCTTTGCAATAGTCGAAGATGTCCGTTTTTTCCTTGGATACTTGTTTGGAATTTTTGCCCCACTTGAGGCTCCAATTTGACGTTTTTTTCCTTTCTTGTTGACGATATTACCTATCGACGCTTTATATATCACAAAACCATGACTCTCACATCGTTTTTGGATAACGGAGTATGCATATTTCTCTTCGGAAAGAGCATAAACGTAGCCTTCGAAGCACTGCTTTGTTAAAAACGCCATTTTGAATAAAAACAAAACTCTCAAGCCGCAGACGATAATTTTGACTTTTAAAAACATAGTACAATTGCAATTATTTCTTTCGCAGCAAGCGATTTTTTATTACCGCTTACCAAAATCGTCTAAAAAATGTGCGAACAGCCTCTGTAGGTGCAGAAAATTTAAACAATGTAAATAATTCAATACAAAATAATATACACAAAGAAGGCATAGACAGCCGAACAAATTAAAAGAAAAAACTACTCTAGCGTTGAAAAAAATTTAGCTTTTCAGTAAAAGATTGCGCAGTTGCAACAAATCCTTATATTGACAAAAGACAATTATAGCTAGTAAAATGTAAATAATTCAACACAGAAAGATATTTACTAACAGGAAGAATGCAGACAAAATAAGCAGAAATCCTGCACTTAGAGCTAAACGCACCATAAATTCAAGATTTTGTAGCAGTAAAAAAACTAAACCATATAACGAGGCAACCGACCGGTCTCTTCATCAGGAGGCCTAACCGACTCAGTTACCTCAAGGGGGAACTTTCTGAATAGGATGCAGGTCTAACCAAAAGACATCCCAAGGCCCCGAGATACCCATTGAAACAGATAGTCAAATGAAATGAAAATAAGCAGAAATCCTGTACTTAAGAGCTAAACGCACATTTCTGTTTATTTTGTCTGCATACTTCCTGTTAGTAAATATCTTTCTCTTTTGAATTATTTACATTTTACTAGTTATAACAATTGCAGAAATAATTATATTCTTGAAAGTTACCGTGCTGATTTAAATCATTTCCAGATAACTTAAACGTAGAAAATATAACGTATAATAAAAGTACCACTATCTTTTACAGACAAAACTTTAAAAACAAAACAAATTTTCTTGAATTTTATCACTGGTGCAAATGTTATGTAAAGATTTTGAAGGATATTTCATTTCAGAATCTATATTGCAGTATCATTAATTAGCAGGTTTTCATCTCGAAGTAACGGGAATAGTTAATTAGGTACTCTTGGGTTCATTCCATGCATAGTCATGCTTTTTATTTGGCTTCAAAAGGCGTTAGAACCTTTTTTTCCCAATCACATACGAAGAGAGTAACTATATCACGTCGAAGTTCTCAAATTGCTACTTATGTACAAAATCTGAATAAATGAATTTAAAAAAACATAGCTTTTTTAAACCTTCAAACGTTGAATAACAATAATGGACACCTTCCTTTCCCATCAAGTGGGTACAGAATGAAAACTGAATACTTCAGTCTTTCATTTCTGTAAATTTTAACTCACTGAAATTTTCACCGTAACGTTTTAAGCCAATTTATCCTTATCATCCTGCCACTAAGACAAAACTGTAAGGGAATTGCTCTCTCAAGCTATTTTTTTACTGTTAGTCCGAATTTGTTACTGAACTGACTTATGATTACTTAGCTTTCCTTTGATGTATCGGTATTTAAACATTTAAGTGCCTGTATCCAGGAAAATACATACATATTAATACAATGAGCTCATTTATTCTTTCAAATTGTAAATACTTTACTGCTACTATATTAATAAATTCATTTTTTTCTGATGGCACTCAACTTTTGCGCATCTACCATTCTCAAATATGCTTATTCTCAAGGTTTTCACCAATCATCAAATCTGAAATTATTTATACCTTTGCTTTAAAAAATATTAGCGTTACCCAGTATACCACATGTATAATTTTTATGTAACATTTAGTAACACGATTCCCCTGTCTGTCTGTTGCCTTATTGTGGCGGAGGGGTGTTCCTGGGTGGAATGGGCGAAGTACGTCGGGACTTTAACTCTTGAAAGGGTCACCCAAGGCGCGAGAGCCATTCCATTTTGCTCCGCTAAAACAGACAGGCACCCGGGGCTAAGTCAGTCTTCTCCCTCTGGTGCCCCAGGTCTTTGGGCCAATTGAAGCTGCCCCTTTCCCTTTACCATGAAAGTTTTGGTTTCATGGAGATTGTCTAGCCTTGCTAGACAATTTGGGATTACTAATAACAACAACAACAACATAATTGCTGTATGAGCATGTCTTATACAGTATACGTCTACAAAGTTGCTTCTTACACTCTCTGTCTGTTTATTTTACTACTTTGTTAGGTTACTTGCTTCACTTGCTGGAATTGAGAGTAACTTGGGAAGGGCAAAGCTGGTCGCCTTCATTTCTGATTTCTTTATTTGAATTCATGAAACAGACAGTAGCAGTACCCTGTATCTCTCTCCTTTTCCTAGTATTGGCGTTTTTAAGCATGATCTATACAGGACGAGTATCATCTGTACAGGACGAGTGTCATCTAAAGAAGGAGAACAAATATTAGTAAATTTTTCCTTAGCTCGAGGCAAGAGACTGTAGGAAAGTCACTCTACTCAAAACTTTCTAGATTTAAGGCTGCTATGTACTAATGAAAAAAAATCGTATTTCCCTTTTCCTCTTCTTGCAGACTCTTGTGGTGGGAGGAGTCCAGTTGACAGTTCGAGAATTACACCACCCTTAGGATTGACATTTTGAGGGATTGTAATGGCTCTCTCTCTATAGGGGGAGGGGTTAAGCGCTGCCCCCAAATTTTTTATTTAAAATATATTTTTGTCAACTATTTACAGGTACATAAATGCTGATAATCAAATAAAATTGGTACTGTCAGATAGCCTGAACTATTCTGCAAAGCGCTACAGGATTCATTTTATAAATTTCGTCCACCGAAGGAATTTATAAGCGTTTAAAACACACTATACCAGATTTTTCCCCGAATAATTTAAATTTTAAAATATTAATTGCATTTAAAAAAAAAACGAAAAATGTACACAAATGTAAAATTTCTTTCTCTATGACGGAGTGCAATTAAAAAAAAAATCTTTGAATCCAAGTCGACAATCCGTGGACAAATTTTCTTCATAGGTTAACATTGAGGTGAGCGAATCCAATGGGGTTAGTACATAGCAGCCTTAAGGTTCTAACTTAGAAATAGATTCACATTTTCTTGACTTATGGATATAATAACTGTACTGCTTTTGTGTATAACTTCATTATATATGGATTTGTAATATAGCTGCAATAGTAAAAAAATGCTTACAGCTGTTTGGGCAAGTTATAAGTAGGTACCACCGTTTTATTTTCATCTGTGGTTCGTATAAATATTTTCGTATGAATTGTTTGTATCAATTGTTCGTCAGAAAATTAGGTGTTGCATTGCATGTCTGGAGGGGGGGGGGATCGATTTGGAAAATAGATATTTTTAATCTATTTTCAAAATAAAGAAAACTTGAAGATAAAGAAAGATAAAGAAAACACGTTCTTTTAGTTTTTCCCACTTTAAAATATTTAAAAACCTCCATCTCAATTAGTCTAGTGTTAAATTTTATCTTTTATTGTATTTAAATACTTTTTTTTTCAATTTATTTCAATTTATGCACTTGACGCAAAATTAATTTAAAGTATCACAAAAAGAAAAGAAACCACGTGATTAGCATTTAATAAATTAAATTTTAAAAATTAATCTTTAAAAACTTACTAAAAATCAGAAAAGGGAGGTAAAGATTGGAAAACGATTTCATTTTAAAGGAATTTTTAAGATTTTTCTCTTGATATAAATTTTATAACCCTCAGATTATTATTTTGAATGCAAACTTTAAAGAATGTTACAAATAAAAGCTTAAACATTTAATTTTAAAAAAATGTAAGAAGAATTTTTCAAAAATCTTTTTTGGTGCACCCCTACACTATAAGAAAAATCGCCATGTAAAATGTCAGCCCTTTAGATCCAGCGGTTTGGTCTGTGCGTTATCTGTCAGTTAGTCAGTCAGTCAGTTACGGAACTGTTTATATATATATATATATATATAGATAGCTGAAATAAAATATGTTTGATTAACACAAGGCTCTTGAGAACGGATTTTTTTCCCGAGAATTCCGAATTTTCCCGGTGTTCATCTGGGCATTAGGAGAGATAAAAATGTATATATATATATATATATATATATATATATATATAGATAGATAGATAGTTGAAATAAAATATATTTGATTAACACAAGGCTCTTGAGAACGGATTTTTTCCCGAGAATTCCGAATTTTTCCGGTGTTTATCTGGGCATTAGGAGATATATATATATATAGATAGATAGATAGTTGAAATAAAATATATTTGATTAACACAAGGCTCTTGAGAACGGATTTTTTTCCCGAGAATTCCGAACTTTCCCGGTGTTCATCTGGGCATTAGGAGATATATATATATATATATATATATATATATATATATATATATAGTTGAAATAAAATATATTTGATTAACACAAGGCTCTTGAGAATGGATTTTTTTCCTGAGAATTCCGAATTTTCCCGGTGTTCACCTGGGCATTAGGAGAGATAAAAATGTATGCTCGGATAATAAAGATACGGTGGTATGTTTATAACGGAGTTTTATGTGGGGACTGAAAATTTTATTTTAGAAGTTTTAAGAAAAATTTATTTTATTTTCTCTATTTTTAAGATGTACGCAGAGCTTAAGAAAGTCGAAGTGCTGAAAATCAGAATATTTTTCATATATCAAACAGATTAAAGTTAAATTTGAATGATTTTTATTTTTGTATCTTTTACATTTTATAATAAAATATATCGAACCTCTGCTAGAAGAGTGTTAGATCTTAAAACAGCCATATTTTCAGGAAGAGCTACAGAAGATATATGGCGAAATTTGATTTCTTGTTTTATGAATGCCTATGATAATTTTGGGAAAACTTATGATACTAATCATTTCAGAAGGCAAAAGTATATACTATTAAAGTTGTTTTCAATTCTTAAAGCATGATTTTGAATTTGAATTACAAGTATAACTCTCTTCTAGTAACCTCATTTTGTAAACATGCACTGAAAAGCTTGAGGGAATACTGTCATATCTCTATGCTAATGCCCGATCTACCTAAACTTTTCACAATACAAAGAAAAAACATTGATAACATGAACAGCAGATTAGAAAAAATACAAATTTATTTTTCAAGTAAAAACATTTATTTTCCAAATAAAATTTAATGAACATTTGTATTACAGGAACATTTTAAAACAACAACATTAGGCACTGACAAAAATCTTATTTTCATTCTTCGCGCATGAGCAAGTTCCCCCTCCTAGTTGTGGAAGAGGGTAATAAGCGCCACCTAGGAGATTGTGTTGGTACTAGGCTTATAACATTATTCGAGAATAAGAAGCACTTCCTATAGAGCATTGTGGTGCAATTATCTCAAAATTCAGAAATTTCGGAGATGCAACACCCCTCTAGCAGAGGTGCGATATGTGATATTTCCTCATGGTAATGTATGTATTTCAGATATATCTCAGTGGCTGATCAAATGAGTGAATTTATCTATAGAAAAGGCCAAACAAATTTCAAAAATTAAAAAAAGTCTATTTTTCACTCAATGTTTTAAAAATAACTTATGTGATGGGAAACTTTAAACGTTTTCTTAGTTGTTAACATCAGTAAATTTAATTTTGACACCATATTAATGAATTTTACACGTTTCTAATGGATGATAATTTTTCAGAAAAATTAAATTACTAACCGAATTTATTATTAGAAGTGTAAAATGAAATCCATAAAACGGAGAAATATGTAACTTATACAATCTCATGTGTGAAAGAAAATTTTAAAATAAATTGAATTTGAATCGTTCGGTAAAATTTTCAATCAAAAACAAGAGATTTTTCGCAAGTAAAACATCACTTTTTGTTGTTGTTTTGAAACCCATAAAATCGAAGTTCAGAATTTCCCAAAGGATTTTTAGATGAAATATTAAAAGGAAAAAATATGTAACTTATACAATATTTTGTATGAAAGAAAATTTTAAAACAAATTGGTTTTGAATCGTTCGGTAAAATTTTCAATCATAAATAAGAGATATTTCGCAAGTAAAACATCACATTTTTTGTTGTTTTGAAAGCCATAAAATAGAAATTCAGAATTTCCCAAAGGATTTTTAGATGAAATAGAAACGCTAGTTCTCCGATTCTCAAACTGCAGGTTGTGACCCTCAAGAGGCTAGCAGAGGTAAATTTTTGTTGCAATTATTGTTATTGAACATTTCACCAAAATGGTTTTCAAAACTTTTCTACTCAGCAATTTTGGAAAAATTGAGGAAATACTGATATATTGTTAAATAAAAAGAAGTGGCTTAAGGCGTCCTACTTTGAGTACATAAATTAATTTAAAAAGCGTCCGTGTTCATAGATAAGAAATATTTTGTGTATTTTTTTATAATATAAATATAATTTTGAGATTTTTATATTATAAAATAACGTTGATGAAATTTAATTTTAAGATTACATGCTTATAAATATTTTTTAATATTTTTTCTTTGTTTTTTAAGTATTTTTTAGAAAGATTAGGCAGGAATTTTTGTGAAAATACTAAAAATACGTTGAAAAATACTTCATTTAGGGAATTAAGCAGTTTTTTTTTCGGTTTTACTTGTGCCTGACGTAGACAGTCACAAGTAAATTCCTCTCCCCCCCCCAAAAAAAAAGCAGACAGTGCATAAACTATATCATCGACTATTTCCCATAATATCTAATTAAGACTGAGTCTTTATATGGCATACTTCTCGTCAATTTTTAAATAGAAATTTAATCACGAAATTATCGAATAAAAATTAATCTTCAGAATAATTTTGACGTTATAAATAAAGCTTTTATTTAATGTTACTAAACTTACACAGTTCATCTAGGGTACATTGGTAAGAAAGTTAAATCTATGATTTAATACCAAACTTTTAGAGCCCTTCAACGTGAGCGCACACAAGACCAGAACATGGAAAAAGGGATGAACAAAACTGGAACAACACCTGGATTACACACACCTCCTGCATGGAGCTCGCCTCTAAAACAACCGAACGTTAACTCAAAAACTCTTCATGCACCATCTTTCTTTAAATATTTCTACAAGTGGTTATAACATTTCTTTCTTATACTTGCTTTAACTCTTCTTGGCTGGAATTAACCCAGGGCCTTACCCTTTGTCAGCTCCATCAAACAGGTCCCTGTTGCTTGGCGATTGAAGTAGGCTGATTGGCTCTCCACTTTACAATATAAATAGCTCATTCCTTGTGAACGTTATACATTGTTTTATACCCGTTGTCAGTTACTTCCAGAAAAGGAGCTGCTTAATGTTTAAGGGAAACATGATCTCTCATAGCGGTAAGAGAAATCACTTCGGATTGGAAAACTGGTTAGCGTCAGAAAAAAAGATAAGGTAATATCATGGAACATTCACTATTCTACAAATATATAGTCTAACAATATAAAGCGTATTGGATATCCATGGCCTAATGCTTTACACAATTTTTCCCAATTTTTTTCATCTCTATGTCTATTCACACCTACTTGTCAAGTAACCCCGAACTGCGTGTACAATTAAGTTATCAGAAAATGTCCTTTTCCCCTGGGAAGTTTTCAAATACTAATACGTTTATCCTTATTTTCTTTTAAAGAATATTAATAATTTATTGCCATGAAATAGCTGAAAAGTATTGCATGTTGAACTTCTAATCTAAGCAATACTCCCTTTCACTTATATTAAGAGAAATGGTTTATGAACACACGGAACTCGTTTTTCTCCATTGTGTGAACATTTACAAGAGTTGACCGACTAAAACGGTTGTCCTCCCCAGACTTAGCGTTGAATCAATTAACAATTTGACATGCGTATCTTTGAAGCAAGCTAAATCTGAAAGAGCTAATAATTTCGGTGCATAAGGGTCATTTCTCGGATTTCATACGGACTAATCAAACGGCACGCGCACTTATGTAACTTTTCACTAAGACTATAAATATTAGGAAATGTTTGTAATAAAAGTGCATCTATACTATACTTATGCTATATGACATATCTAACCTAATAACTCTAACCTAATAACTTTCTCTAGATTTACCTTTAGCTTACGGGGCCCATTTTTTCAATTCCCTCTTTAGATCGGGAAATTTCTTACCTTCTTTGTAATACTAAAGGGCATTAAGGGGTTTTATATATCTATATACCTATATCTATCTATCTATCTATCTATATATATATATATAAATAAATATATATATATATATATATATGTAATATACCGGCTTAGCCCCGTGGGAATGATGACCGGAGCCGGCAGCATACCACAGCAGGGAAGAAAGTACGCAGTCGAGCGGTCAACAACAAATCGTTGTTCACTTCTGAAAATACAATTTTATTTACATTCTTCTCGAAGGATTACAACGTGTTTAATCGACAACAGAGTCACGCCAAAATTGGAGGCACGCTTGAGCTTTTATAAACTTTACGAGCCCGTTGTCACGTGATCAATTAGTCTGCAACCATTGGATAAACCTAGGAATCTGGGACAGAGGTCATCTGTTTTCTTATTAAGCTTCGCGCGAGAGATTGAGGATTTTAAAAGACGATATGCTGATTTCCTACTTTAGTTTTTAGGTTACTTACAATTCCTTTGTTCTTAAAACCGAAATGCGTATTTAATCCACACCCAAGGAAATTTAAAAGGTTTAAAAGAATTTTGAAAGGGTTTTGGGGTTTTATATGGTTTATATATATATATATATATATATATATATATATATATATATATATATATATATATATATATATATATATATATATATATATATACCGGGTACGTCATAAATTCGTGCAAAGTTCAAAAATTAGTAATGCCTGGAAAATATTTCTGTTTGCGCCAATATTATCAGAGGGACATTGAATTTATTTTCCATGAAAAAAAAAGTTTCCAAAAGTAACCGAAAGAGGGCGCTCACACGTCATATTGCGACGTTTTATGCAAATCAGGCTATCAATAAAACACCTGACTGGAAATGGATCCGTCATTCGAAGCCGGCAGCATGCTTGCTTTACTAGATCGAATGTTGCTGTTTAAACTTTTTCTGCAAGAATAGTGAATCCACAATTGTTGCACTGCGAAAGTTTCGCCCGGATAAAGGACTGAAGGCACAAAAAAGCCCTATTTCCTTGAATAGGATACTGAATTTAGTACGACGTTTTGAGGAAACAGGGAGATTAGAGTGGATGGTCTGCCACGCGTGGCAGGCCATCCTTGAGAACGGACCGCCTCCATGTTGTACAAAGTGTCATGGAAGATTTGGCAGCCGAGACATCAATGGAGAGTAACAGTGCTCGTGAAGCTAGCTGGGAGAAGAACGGGGATTCCGGAACCATCGATTCGACGTATTCTGCACGGAATGTTGAATTTGTATCGGTACAAAATCTAGGAACTTCACCAGTTATTATCGGCAGATACACATATTATTGGCAGCACAAAACTTTGCTACATGGGCTCTGGCACAAATGGAACGTAACCCGCAATGGTTGCTGAATGTCGTGTGGACGGATGAAGCCCAGTTTTCACTGCATGGTGTCGTTAATATGCAAAATAGTTATATCTAGCGTGAGCACCTGCGACAGCCACTGCATTCTCCTCGTGTTACTGTTTGGTGTAGTTTCACCACGTCTTTTATTCTGGGTCCTTTCTCTTTTGTAGAGCCTTGTCCTGTATCCGGTAAGTAAACCTGTGCAGTCACTGTAGCACAATATCTTACGCTTTTGCGTGACCACGTTGAGACTGCATTGCAAGAAACACATGCGTTACCTGTTTTCACCTTCATGCAGGATGGTGTCCCACCCCACATTTCACGTGATGTCAAGACGTTCTTGTTGGAATCTTTCACTGAAGACCGAGTGATAAGTCGTGATTATAAAGTTCAGTGTCCCTCACGATCACCAGACATGACCCTGGCAGATTTTTGGTTGTGGGGATACTTAAAGTCTCGTGTGTATCTGGGCTCTCCAACTACTTTGGTGGAACTGAAAAATGCCATGCGACAGGCAATCTCTGCCATCGATTTCGACATGCTACACACCGCTGAAATGGACGTGGTGACGTGCCTCACTTGCCTATCCCCTTGTGTTGGTGGTAACGTTAAACATCTGTTACTTTAAAATAAATGCACAGTCTCATGTTATTGTGATCCGTTTGATTTTCTGTTTACGTTTGCCTGATTTGCATAAAACGTCTCAGTATGACGCGTGAGCGCCCTCTTTCCGTTAGTTTTGGAAACATTATTTTTCTTACAGAGGGAAAAATCCAATGTCCCTCTGATTCTATTGGCGCAAACAGAAAAATTTTCCGAGCATTACTTCTTTTATTATGCATTTTTGAATTTTGCACGAATTTATGATGCACCCGGTATATATATGCATACGTACGTACACACACACACACACACACATATATATATATATATATATATATATATATATTAATAAAGCAAGGTCGGGTTCTCTCTGTCGCGGTCACACTTCCAGGCGTACCGGCTCAAATTCGGCCATATTTGAAATTGTCAAAATCGATGTAGTTTTTTTCATGAAAGTACATAAATGTGACATATTTGGGAAGAGCTTTAAAAACTGATAATTTTTTCTGCGTACACTTAATCTGTTACTTTAATAGTTTTAGAGATATTTCAATTCTAAATGCATACTCCACGGAACAAAACGTAAACACACAGTGATGCTCACTAAAAAATGAATCACTGAGAAATGAAAAATATACCCATGCGGTGACGTCAAACTTCAAAAGAGATAAAGTTTGACGTCACCGCATGGGTATATTTTTCATTTATCTCTTGATATATTACCCTAACCTGCGTGATACTGGAATTGACGTTTATGTATAATGAAAAATGGCAACTGCTACGGAAATTTAATTTTGCTTTCGCACATTGTTGGCCAATAAATTGACAAAAATCATTAACAAATTAATTAAAAAAAATAATTGAGCCCCAATTTCATTTTTGCTGAGTTGCCTTTCTCGGGTCTGTAACGGCATAAAATGTAAATAATTGATTTATAATTGACTCTCAAATATTTTTATAATTTTTAAATGTTACTTTTGTAATTATTGTTAAAAATAATTGTGTGGCAACAGTTATATACATAGTTTCTCTTTAGAATGCAGTCGAGTTGAAAAATAAAATGGTTTGCTGTTGATACGTTGTATTATTAGTTTTTCTTTACTTAAATACCGTTAAATTAGTAAGTTCTTCTTACATTGTCTCAACTAGGACGCAACAGGTCCTAACCATTAACTGAGCTGAATTTGGTCCCGGTCGGTGAAATAGTCTAGGATTCTATAGCGGACAAACAAACAGACGAGCTCTTTTATATACATAGATATAAAACAGTTCCATGACTAACTGACAGATAACGCATAGACCAAACCACTGGACCTAAAGTGCTGAACGTACTTTCATTTGAACACAATCAACACGAAATCGGCGGCCATCTTAAACTCGAAAGCGAAGTACGTTCTCACCAATTCAAGTTTTGTGGAAAGTTTTACCCGCTAAGAGAGAAATACGAAGTGAGTTAACTCCCAAGAAATTGCCCGAGACTACCGATTTTCTTCCAGCTTGCGAGAAAGCCCTCATCGTGACGTCATTTCTGACGTTTCTTGATAGTGAATTCTTTTCGCCTGAGACTAAGCCCGTAGGACCGTATATCCTTTCTTGAGAGGTTGTTGAATCATTAAACGTAAACATGTGACATAAGATTCATTTTGTTCTCATTTCATAGTTCTATATATATCTTCAGTTTTGTTTATACGGCTAGTATATATATATATATATATATATATATATATATATATATATATAACAGTTCCGTAACTGACTGATTCACTGACATACAACGCACAGACCAAACCGCTGGACCTAAAGGGTTGAAATTTTGCATGGCGATTCTTCTTATAGTGTAGGGGTGCACTAAGAAAGATTTTGAAAAATTCTTCTTAAATTTTTTAAAATTAAATTTTTAAGCTGTTTTTGTAACTTTTTTTAAGTTTGCATTTAAAATAATAATTTGAGGGTTATAAAATTTAAATCACGAGAAACATCATAAAAATTCCTTTAAAATGAAATCTTTTTCGAATCTTTACCTTCATTTTCTGATTTTTAGTGAATTTTTAAAGATTAATATTTAGAATTTAATTTATTAAATGCTGATCACGTGTTTTCTGTTTCTGGTACTTTAAATTAATCTATTGTCACGTTCATATAAACAAAATAAACAAAAAAATATTTTTTTTATTGCTAATGTGGCAGAAGATTGGAAATTATCCAAAAAAATATTAAAATATAGTAAAAGACATGTTCCTCAAACTGTACTATATTACTGTACTATATTCTTTAGTATGTTCTATTAGATTTAATTTGAATATTTTCTTCTACATTATTTTTTCTATAAATATATCCCTTCCGATTTTCTTATAAATATATTTTTTCGTTTTTTTTTAACATCAATTGCATTAAGGTTTTTTTCTACATCAATTGATCGTCGTATTCAATATAAATATATTTAAACATATTTTTGGCATTAATGGCATACATTGACCGTTGTATTTAATTTGAATGTACTCGGTAGCGAAGTACGGGTTTTCAGCTAGTATATATATATATATATATATATATATATATATATATATATATATATATATATATATATTATTGGGCCAGTATTCTTTGAATATATGATATCCCACCCCGTAAAGAAAAAGTTAAAGCAAGCCACGCCAGAGTTAAAAAATCTCGAAGCAATGAATTATCTTTTTAATCCATTTTAATGATCTTTTGATGAATGACTCCTCAGTTTGAGGATTATAATTCTGATCGAAGTAATTTTCTGAGTGGGAGAATTTCCATAAAGATAAATATTACATTCCTCTTGGCGAAAAAGAAAAAAGAAAGCAGGGAACTTCAAATTTAATAAACCGATTAGCTTACTGTACGCACGAAGAGTACTTAATGAGAAACTCTGATATCTGATGAATTCGTTAATTCACAGGATGTTCGTGATATTTTTTTAATCGTTAAGGAAATTAAGTTGATAAAGAGAAATACGAAAAAGTTCTAAATTGTTGATTATAACATTATGACTTTAATATTTATGGAGAAATGATCATCAAAATGAAAGCACAAAGTGGAAATTATTATCTCTCAGAGATTTTTAGTTTCATTACATGAATTCGCTTTTGATTGTGTGCCTCAGATGATACATTTTTCTCTCTTTTACTCTTTATAAAGGTACTTTTGCCGGCATCCTTTCATGAAATAAAGAAGTTGAGGAATTAAAATAGAGGTGTTTCACGGGTATGTAATTATCCGTTGATAGTTCCTACAAAATATTTCACTGAGCTCGTTTTTATCATATTAACGGCAGGTCTCATGAGAATAATGACATTTGTATGTAACTCTGAAGTCGTTAGGATTGAATATTAAATTTTTGTTGTTTCACTAGCATAATTGTAATCGTGATCGATTGTTTTCTAATTTTAATGTCAAATCTATAGAAAATTATACCAAAAATTATAAGTTTGTTGAACTTTGAAAAATTGTAACAAACTTATTGAAATGACTTTGTTGACAAATTGTAACAAACTTATATTAAAAATTATAATAAAAATATATTCATGACACATGTTCTTGCTGATAGACGCGATTAGACGTGAGAGATGCGACAGACTGTGTGCAATAAAGTAAATAGCACACTTTAATATACCCCAGAGTGCGGCCGTGGATGATAAAACTGTAATATAAAATCTGAAGCTAAAAGAATCATCAATGTATATAAAACAATTCCGTGACTGACTGACTGACAGATAATGCACAGACCAAACCACTGGACCTCAAGGGCTGAAATTTTGCATGGCGATTCTTCTTATAGTGTAGGGGTGCATTAAGAAAGATTTTGAAAAAATTCTTCATAGATTTTTTTAAAATTAAATTTTTAAGCTGTTTTTGTATAATTTTTTAAAGTTTGCATTTAAATTAATAATCCGAGGGTTAGAAAACTTATATCACAAGAAAGATTATAAAAATTCCTTTAAAATAAATCTTTTTCGAATCTTTACATTCATTTTCTGATTTTTGTTAAATTTTTAAAGATTAATTTTTGGAATTTAATTTATTAAATGCTGATCACGTGGTTTCTTTTCTTTTTGTGATCCTTTAAATTAATTTTGCTACACCGAAACAAAATTGGCAAAAATATATTAAAATACAGTAAAAGATAAAATTTAACCACGAGATGAATTCAGATGGAAGTGATTTAAGAATTTAATTCAAAGTAGTATATTTTATGGATATTAAACCTACAAATTAATTTCATACATTGACCGTTGTATTTATTATATATATATATATATATATATATATATATATATATATATATATATATATATATATATATATATATATACAGTGGAATCTCGATCGATCGTTCCTCGAACGATCGTTTTCCAGTATGTATCGTTTATTTCACCCAGTCCCGAATAAATTCCATAGAAAACAAGTAAAAAAGACCGCTTGGATCGAGGAACGATCCATCGTTTTCCCTCAATGTTCGTTCAGAATATCGCAGCTTTACATTAATTTCTCCGATCGATCGTTTTTTCATAATAACGGAACCTGAAATAAATGTCTGGATTGAGCTAGAATGACGCTCTAATTAAACAATGAGCAGAACATTTGAGATGCACGGTCTCGTATTTTTGTTATCTCTTTAGCCTGGTTTCGCTTTATTGTACCACACCCATTATTTGTTCGTCGTTGATGTTCCTTAATTTTTTAGCCCCTGGAGTACCCTATTTTCGGTAACTCATTCCAGATTCACCGACTATTCAAAATTTCTGTTCTTATCAGCAATGGCTCACAGTCAGCTTTTTTTTTGGCCTTGGGATGGAGGCGCCCTGGTGTTTGGTCTAGTGTGTGAGAAGTTTCTGATTACTGCAGTTCTACACTGGCCTATGAGTGTTTCACCCTGAAGCACAACTTCCTGGTGGTCTTATGTCGGACCCCATCCAGTGCAGTGGAATGGTTCTAGTTACAAACGATTGACAGCTGCCGCTTCTTTACAATCTCACACAAAAACCGATAGCGAAAATCATGCAATTTCCAACACAAAAAAAAATATTGTTTACTTGTGGAGAGAAAACCGCCAAAAAACAAACGACGATTAAGTACTTTTATTTGAATCAAAATTCCTGTGTATCTACGTGTATTTCTTTTTTTATTATTATTATCTTGGATTTGAGTACAACTTTGTAATTTTATCTTCAGTTATACTACGGGTATGTATGCATTTATGTATGTGAGTAAATAAATTTTAGGGATATCAAACTTTATGGTATGTTAATACTTTTTTGTATGTTCCCTCATCTATCGTTTTCCCGCATCCATTGTTTAGTTCAGTCGGTCCCTTCGATAGATCGAGATTCCACTGTATATATATATATATATATATATATATATATATATATATATATGATGTCCGGAATAGTCATCTCAATATACTGCAAACATCATGGCCGGGAAATAATAAAGTCAGCTTCAGGAACGAAGGGATTTATTTTACGAAAGCAGCAACACATCTTATTCACTTCGAGTCAGCCCAGCGTCTCCATCGTAGAGCGCGAAAATTGAATTAGGTCAGAGAGGTTGCCAGAATTGGCGGAGAAAGTTAGTATATGGAAAGGCGAAGCATCTCGCCAAGGCGTCTGAAAGGTGTTACCAGATGAGAGAGAAAGTTCTGAAAGGGTGATTAAAGGTTATTAATTATTTTATCACACACACACACACACACACACATATATATATATATATATTTGGCATTAATTGCATACATTGACCGTTGTATTTAATGTGAATGTACTCCGTAGCAAAGCACTGTTATTCAGCTAGTCAAATTATATAAAGTCAAAATAATGAGCACTGAATCTCTATGGTCTATTAATTTAGCACAAATAACAACTGATGTTCTCAACTACTTGCTCAGTAAAGAGATAAAAATTTGAAAACAAGCCATATGAAATTTTAAAAAAAGTTTTAATGATTTCAAAAAGTTGAAATTAAGGCAATAATGAAAAGAAAATAGTAAAGAAAAATGACATTTCTATTAGCAATTGTGTCGGTAAAACCCGCATTGCTCTGAAAAAAAAGTCGAACAGCAGACACAGTTTAGAGGAAAAAATAAATTTAAGGTTTCGTCATAAATTTAATGTAGATTTCCCATGTAGAGCATAAAAGGAGGAAAAAAGATTGTAAGAAGATAGGATTAAGAATAAAGAAATCAAGTTAGATTTGTAATCAGGGAAACCCGCAATTATGTCATGACGAAATAAATGTATTTAAAAGTCATATAGACAGTTATTAACATTTTTTAGGATACTGTAAGGACTTTGCCTTAAATAAAAGACGGCCAGTCTTTTTGTGTTTTATGTTTTAATTGCATTTCTCGATTAAATACAGGCTATTTACAATATATATATAAAGATTAAATTCGTGGGTTCACGGTATCGACGAGGAAGGTCAGACTTGAGTTCTCGCTGCGCTCATTCAAGTGTCGCTGCGCTCATTCAAGTCTATCTAGGCCCGACAGTATCTCCTTGTATCCGGCTCCAGCGTCACTCTGAATAACTTGATCTGTGAATCACTGACATTTCTTAACTCGCGTTCGGCGATTTTATATACCTTCGCTGACCGTTCTCGAAACGTCTTGAATACGCCGCCTTTCTTTATTCAGTTGCGTTCCCAGACGACTAGGCGCCTCCGGTCTTCAACTTCCTTTTTGTAGCTGACGAACTGTTCTGTGAGCTGTCGGTAGCACTTCCGGCCATTATGTCGCCAGGCGACTGTCTACAGCCGTCCAAATCAGTTATGTGCACAAACTACGCGTTGATTGGCCGTCTCGGAATTTCCCCGCGCAAATAATTCGCTATTGTACGGGAGTCGTTACAATTCCAACCTCCTGACCAACATCCAATGAATTTCAAGAAGTAAATAGATTTAATTATATCAATCAGCGTCACTTGGGTTAGCCAAAGGAGAGATAAGGGGTGTCTCCACAATAGTAGATTTCTTACACTAGAAATAAGAGTGGTCTAAATTAATGTAAATTATACTCACAGTCAGCGTAACGGCGAGCAGGAAGGTTTTGAAATTTTAAAACATTTGCATTTAAGGCTGCTATGTGCTAAGAAAAAAAATTGTATTTCCCTTTTCCTCTTCTTGCAGAATCTTGTGTGGGAGGAGTCCAGTTGACAATTTGAGAATGCCACCTCCCTAAGGATTGACATTTTTAGGGATTACAATGGCTCTGTCTCTACAAGTGGATTAAGCGCCGCCCCTAAATTTTTTATTTAAAATATATTTTTGTCAACTATTTACAAGTACATAAATGCTGATAATCAAATAAAATTGGTATTGTCAGATAGCCTGAGCTTTTCTGCAAAGCGCTACAGGATTCATTTTATAAATTTCGTACACCGAGGGAATTTATGAGCGTTTAAAACACACTATACCAGATTTTTCCCCGAATAATTTAAATTTTAAAATATTAATTGCAATTTTTTTAAAAAACGAAAAATGTACAAAAATTTAAAATTTATTTATCTATGACGGAGTACAATTTAAAAAAAAATCTTTGAATCCAAGTCAGCAATCCGTGGACAAATTTTCTCCATAGGTTAAAAATTGAGGTGAGCGAATCCAATGGGGTTAGTACATAGCAGCCTTAAAGACAAAACAGCCTTAAAAGCATATACAGAGGCTGTTCACACATTTTTTAGACGATGTATATTGTATTCACAAAACTAAATTACATAAAATTCTTGTGTTTTAAATGTTCTATTTGACATCACTTATTCTGAACTATCTTTCGACACCGCAATTTCCAGGATAATAATGCCTTTTGAAGTGTCAGAAGAGGTATTCTATCCCATTCCTCCTGAACAGCTTTCCAGAGTCCTGTAAGGGTTATGGGACGACGTTTGGATAATGCAGATTTTAAAAGTCCGAAAGCACAAAAATCCATAGGTGATACATCGGGAGATTTAGTAGGGATATCAGTGAAGGGTGTGGCCTTGATACCAGTTTTTTGTTCCATTTCTTTTAGGAAATTTACAGTGGATTTTGATGTGTGACTGCTAGCTTTGTCCTGATGGAGTCTCACAGATTGATGGCACTGTGGGTAAAGCGATGGTATTTCATTCAGAAAAATTGGCGATAAAATATATTCCTGATAGTATTTTGAAGTTAATCTTGACATTTTTTTCAACTCTCTTTATTTTTAACTTGCCATTATAAGAAAAACCAGCAACAATCATGAATCCCTTAGAAAAACTTTCTTTCGATTCTTTGAACCATGTACTTAAATTTTTTTCTCCCCTTTTATGATAATAAATGGTTCTTTTTTTGTTGCAATCATTTAAATACACTCATGATTTATCTATTGTAACAATTGTTTTCCACTTTTCTTTGGATAAGTGTTTCTCATATAGAATTCTGCAGCGTGTCCTGCGTTCAGCGATATGATTTGGAAGAAGACGATGCACATTGCGTTTTTTCACTTTCTTAAGATTTAAATCAACGTTTATCATTTTTTTATAGTGGACACCGAACATTTTAATCCTTTTGCAACTGTCCTTTGACTAGGGGGATTTTCTTTTAACATTAAACAACGTACCTTTGCAATAGTCGAAGATGTCCGTTTTTTCCTTGGATACTCGTTTGGAATTTTTGTCCCACTTGAGGATCCAATTGGACGTTTTTTTTCCTTTCTTGTTGACGATAATATCTATCGACGCTTTAGATATCACAAAACCATGACACTCACATCGTTTTTGGATAACGGAGTATGCATATTTCTCTTCGGAAAGAGCATAAATGTAGCCTTCCAACCACTGCTTTGTTAAAAACGCCATTTTGAATAAAAACAAAACTTTCAAGCCGCAGATGATAATTTTGACTTTTAAAAACATAGTACAATTGCAATTATTTCTTTTGCAGCAAACGCTTTTTTATTACCGCTTACCAAAATCGTCTAAAAAATGTGCGAACAGCCTCTGTATACGTTATATGCTTGGTATTTTGCTCTTTGACGGTCGTTATCAGGTGCTACGGCCGCATTTTGAAACAACCAGATCACTTGCCAAACCTCATAGGAATATTCTTACCTCCACCGCGTGGTGGGTGGACATCGTTAGGACATCTGGACAAAGGATAATTCAGGGCCGAGGTAGCCTTGTGGCAGCGAGTTGGGCTTGGGACTGCTTGTGCTCAATTGGAATTCCAACGACGGCCAATAAATACCTTCGTGTCTATGTCAGATATGGGAACGTTAAATATGTAGACAGGAAAGTCTTTTTGGGAAGTCAGAGAGGGTGGAAGAAGGTACGAGACCTCCAGATGTTGCCCTTGTGGGTGCTCCGTCAAAATTGAGGTGTCAACAGGGAGTGGTATTAGTTCCCCTATATGGTACCCCCATATAAAGCAACCAATGATTTTTACGGTTAAAGTACGGAATGTCACGGTTAAAGTGCCCACATTGGCAAAAAACAACAGCAACTGAGAAAAATTCCGTGGAGACTCCGCTAGAGTATTTTCTTTTAGAATTTTTACTTGCGCACGATGAGGGTGACATTTCATTTATACTCATATTAAAATTCTATAGCTTATTACTGTGTTAATATACCCGTAGAGACCCCTTGAAAATAAAGAGAAGAAAGGGGGATTATAACGCTAGGACAGAATGGACCACTTGAATTTGTTTGAAAATCGACTGTCGGTCTTCAGAGGGTTTGACAAGTTAAGGAAACGGTGGACCTTTATTTCAGCAAATCTCGTCATTGTTATACTGATTGTGCTATTGTAAATAATATATATATATATATATATATATATATATATATATATATATATATATATATATATATATATATATATATATATTTCTGTAGATTATTAGTACCAAAATAATTTTTTTCAAGTTAAAAATCATTTATGAAGCTTCTACAAAGTAATTTATAATGGGTAAGTGTAGTAATACATTTTAAATCTGTATTTATCAGACCAGATTTTTCAAGGTTTTTAGATATTTTAAATGCTCCATGCTACTTAATTTTTCTTCATAATTAATGAAATTGATAAGGAAGTATCCTGATGCTGTTTAAAAAAACTGGGTATGCATTTTACAATTCGACTTCATTAAGGTAATTAAATTTGATTTATAACTTTTCAAAAGGCAAAATTTTGATGAAAATCGGGATGGAATTCAGAAAAAAATCTCTCAAAAATTAACTATTGAAGGGATTAAATAATTGATACCCAGATTTGTTTCTTATACAGTTCAAAGAGATTAAAATGCAAAATCGAGGAAATATCTCAAAAATTAAGTAGCAAGGAGCATTTTAAAATTTTGTTTATAAATTTCAAATTTTTTAAAAAATCTTAAAATTATAATGAGATTGGAAATTTCTTTTAAGGTATTCTATTTATTTCTAGTGAAATGTGTATATGTACAAAATTTCGTATCTCTATGATGTAAAGTAAAAAAAGTAAATTTTAATGTCCACCGTTCCCTTAATATCATTCGGTGCTCTAAAGTATTTAAATTCACTTCAAAAAGAGGAGTTCTTATCAGTTTAAGGGGGGAAAGGACCTTGAAGCTTGAAGAAATAACTATAAATATGGTTTAATTCCAACCACAAAAAATCAAATAATATTATAAAAAGAAATTTTCTTTCTTTATACATATAAAGTACGTATCTTTAAATATCTCACATATAAAAATGGAAATTATAAATCTATAAATAATTCCCAAATTAGCAGTTTAGAATTTATATGATTAACCAGTGATTAAAAATCATAAAGTGCTTTGAGCATCATAAAATTAAGATATATGCTTACAGAAAATAATTAATGGTCAGAATACTCTTATGATATATTTACCTGTAATGTAAAGCCAAATAAATTGTAATAAATATTATTTAAATTAAAAATTAAGCATAAAATTTGAAAACTTAAAAAAATATCACAATTATTTGCATAAAATCCATCATTAAAAAAAGTATTCCAGAATTGCACATTTTTCTGGTTTTAAAATGTAGAGTACCATGAAATATTCATATGAGTGTAGTTTTATCAGTTTCCTATTGACAGTTTAAAAGTAATGCTGCTCACAAACTCAAAATTAGCAGTTAATCATATAAAATTCTAAACTGCTAATTTGATGATGCTAATAATTTACTGCATAATTTAAGCTCAAGTATAATTTGTTAAATTTTTGTCTAATTGAAATTTGAGACAAAAAGTAGCTGAAGTTAAAAACTAACTACTTTTAGCTTACTACGTCAGCCTCTAAATTTACAAGGGTCAAACTCAGATTCGTTAAAATATTACAATTTTTTTACTTTTTTATAAATTCTTTACGTACAGTATCGAACGTTATTCAGTGAAGTATATTATGAGGCACGATAAATGAACTGAAAAATGAGATTTATAATTTCATGAATTTAATATTTTCCTAAAAAAATTATCGATGTGAATTTTTTTATAATTTTTAATTGGGGATTTTAAAATGAAACATCATATCCTAATGAAGATTTATATAGTAACAGAACGGAAATGGAATAACATTTTAATTTCTTAAAAAAAGAGTTTTTAAGGGAAGATTAATTCCATTACTTCTTCACCAAAATGTAAAAAAATGATTATAAAAAACAATAAACTTTTAAATATACGAAACGGGAATTTTTTTTCTTTCAGTTACGTATATAACTTGGATTTGTATTAATTGGGGGTCGTCTCTAAAGCTATTTATGGTGCCACTTATTATGCAACGAAGAACTTGAGCAAGCATATCTACGAGGCAAGACCTTAAAAATAATACTTTTCTCATCATCAGGATATTTCATTTGGTGTGATGACCAGATCAATGATTCGAGACTCAGATTTAGACTAGGGTCTTAGTAAACGGTTTATACATTGGTACCCGACCGTTAAGGAGAAAATATTCTAGTATTGGAAAGTAAATGAGTGATGTACAGTAGGGTGGAGTGAAAAAAACTTTTTTTTTTACACAGAGATTTGTTAGAGCCAGCAAAACTTGCTTTTTTTAAAATTAAAATGAAGAATATAAATTTTATTGCTCTACTAAAATATTTTGAAGTGCCGCAAAGGGCTTCAAAATGGATATTTTTTTATGAAAAAGGGATAAAATTTATATTTTTAAATTTTTTTTCTTTTATAGTATGTTAAAATTATATATATATATATATATATATATATATATATATACAGTCAAACCCGCTTAATGGAATATCGGTTAAAAGAATATCCCGTTTAATGTAATAAATTTTCAATGTACCAAACCGTACTAATTTGTTTCTGTGTTAAATTTCTCTGTTAAAGGAATATATATTGTTTTGAAGTTATCCCGCTTGAAGGAATAATTTTTAGCCATGACGATATCGATCTTTTTCTATTTTACATACTTCTTTTCAGAATTTTTTTCTGTAAAGTGCAATAATGAATGTTCAGTGACTGAATGTCTTTCAAAGCAATTTTGTCTCTTCGCAGAAAGTGTCCAATCGCAGGAAATGGGGATTTCTTCGATTTTGAAGGGCAATTCATTGTTGTTAAAGGCAATTCACTGTTGTGCAGTTTCACCTCCAAATGAGAGCTACAAAATGAGTGTGTGTGTGTGAAGGAAATGTGAAACTTCAACAGGTCCTTATCTTGAAGGGGACGTGGATTACCTACTGTAACAAATCTCTTCGGAGAAGCGCAACATTTAACTTGGGAGTCACTAGCCTTGAACATTTAACTGTACATTTTCTACTGCGATTAGTTCGACAGTTCGCTTTCGTGAAATCAGTAATCTTTCTTGTGCTTTACAATGTCTTTGAGACGAAAAGATCTTACTTTAATAGAAAAAGTAAAAGTCATAGAGTTTGCAAAAGTAAATAAGTGTACGCAATTAGAACTCTCAAAAAAGTTTGAGATATCCCAAGCTCAAGTTTCGAAGTTGTTAAAAAATGAAGAAAAAGTCTTGAACGACTGGAAATGCAATAAAAATCTTAATCAAAAACGAAAACGTACAGGAAAAGAATCTGAAGTTGAAGATGCTCTTCTTCAGTGGTTTGCTGAAAAACGAGCTTGTAATGTTCCTATTAGTGGATTATTATTGAATAAGAAAGCTGAAGATTTAGCACACCAGTTAAATATAACTGATTTTAAATCTAGAAATGGTTGGTTGTGCAGATGGAAAGCAAGAAACCAAATTTCTTTCAAAAAAATTCACGGTGAAGCAAGTGATGCTGATGAAGCCGCTGCCAGTTCTTGGAAAAATGTAGTATTACCTGCTTTATTTTATATACTTACCTGCTTGGAAAAATGTAGTATTACCTGCTTTATGTAGAAGACTACAGTTCTTCTTGTATCTATAACTGTGACAAAACAGCACTTTATTACAGAGCAATGCCTGATGGGACTTTGTGCTTAAAAGGCGAAAAAGTTGTTGGGGGAAAAATCCCGAAAGACAGGCTGACAGTTTTATGCTGTAGTAATGCTGATGGCAGTCATAAAATGCCTCTTTTTGTAATCGGGAAATCCAAAAGCCCACGATGTTTTAGAGGTGTAAAATCCCTTCCAGTTAAATATGAAGCGAATTCAAAAGCTTGGATGACTGCTAATTTCTTTCAAAACTTGTTAGTGTCATTTGACAATGAGATGAATAAGATAAAAAGAAAAGCTATCCTTTTTATCGATAATTGTCAAGCCCACAAAGTCGACGTAAGACTAGAAAATATAACACTCTATTTTTTGCCTCCGAATACTACAGCTATTTTACAGCCAATGGACCACAGAATTATATCACTTTTTAAGAGGAATTATAGAAAAGAAAGCGTTAAAAAGATCATAGCTTGCATAGATGATACTAGTGGATTTTCTATCAATAGATCAACTAGTAAAATTATTAGAAACATTTCAATTCTTACAGCTGTTCATATGATGAACAAATCATGGAATAATATTTTCTCTGACGCAATAAAAAGTTGTTTCGTAAAATGTAAATTTTCAACAGACGTAACAAATGATGAATCAATTACAAACGCAAATGATTTACCACCAGAAGGAATGACAGAAGAAAATTTTTCCAATTTTGTAAACTTCAACAATGACTTGGTAGACTGTGGTGAAACTTCATACCCTCAATTTGATCAAAGCGAAGTCGATGAAGATGAATTTGATGAAGAATGTACCATTAAAAAGGTTCCGTCACATGTTGAAGTTAACGCTTACGATATTATAAGACGTTTCTTGGAAGCGAAGCCAAATGCAGACTTTCATTTATTTTATAAACTAGAAAATCAAATAACAGATTTGCTGCATTCACAGAACAGTAAACAGTCTAAGTAACCAGTAAACAGTCTAAAATATCCGACTTCTTTAGCAACAAATAAGTAAGTAACATTGTAATTATTTCCAAAAAAATAAGGGAAATTTGTATATTCTACAATAAAATTAGCTCATTTTTCATCAATTTTCTAAATTTTAATGTGTTTAAATTGTTTCTTACTTTTAATTAATAATTGTTTGTTAATTATAATAGTTTAAATATGCCTATGGTTTAGGTAATTTTTAATGCTTTCTAGGTTTAACTGTATCTTGAAACATTGCGGGCGTGTCAATGTGATCCCGGATAATGGAATATCCCGCTTATTAGAATAATTATTCATGGCAAATTGGCTATTCCATTAAGCGGGCTCGTATGTATATATAAATATATATATATTGTACACAAAATATTCAAATTAATAATATTTTTACAGAAAACGTACACATTAATGGGTATTATAATAATAGGCTACTGTAAAATTATTATGCTGAAAATCGCGAAATTCCACAAAATCAGTTGTTCTATAATGGCATTTAAAGATTAGTAATTCTTAGAATGTGTAATCTTTCTGTAAAAATACCATATTTGAATATTTTGTTTACAAAAAATATATATTATTATTTTAATTTACTATAAAAGAGATTTAGAAAAATACAAAATTTATCACTTTTGCATTAAATATCTTTTTTGAAGCCCTTTGCGTAACTTGAAAGTATTTTAGTAGAGCAAGAAATTTCTATATTTGTTATTTTAATTCTAAAATGCAACTTTTGCCGGCTACAGCAAATCTGTATGTAAAAAAAAATTTTTTTTCGTTCCACCCTAATGTACAGCTTGGAAAAAACTGGCATTGTTGAATATTTAAATAATAATAAATGAAAAAAATTATAAAAATATTTGCAGGCCAGCATCCTGATTCATCAGCTTAAAAAAGAAATGGAGAATATATGAAAGATGTCAATGAAAATAACACTTTCACATATTAGAGGACTGTTCATTTGGCAAAATAAAACCTAGGGGTTTGAAGAACTGGATCTAAATTACACATTGGCTATTTCATACTCAGTTAAACCTCAAACGGTACAGTGGTTTGAGACGAAATAGATGGTACGGTCAGGTCAGATCCGGCACGATCTCTTTTTTGATGAGGTTTTTGTAGAAATAACTACACAATTAGCATTTTTGTTGTATTAATATTTAATAGCAATATTTTAGATGGAATAAAAACATTTTTTTAGAAAAAATGATCAACGAATTGTAATTTTCCTAAACAAAGAAAATCTCTCCGTCATTTACATAGAATGTTGTATATATTAGGTCTAATATGTAATTTAGTCTTGAACCTAGTTTTAGAAGTTAGTAAAACCAAACTTCCGAGCACAAACATGTAAAAGATAATATATAATGACATTTTTGGCCTTCAAAATCGAAATAAAAAATTTCAAAATCTAAAAAAAAAATGACTATTGATCATGAATAACGTTTTTCAACAAAGACTCTCGCATTCACTGCAAACGCTCCAACACCTATTGCAAGACTGGCTGGTAGGGTTCCTTGTCAACTTGATCTATTTCAATGAGAGAGGAGCGTACGGGAGGGGGAAGACACACCCTTGGGTCGGATCTGACCTCCACCGTACCGTTTGAGGGTTAAATATGAGAAACTTCATTATTTTCCACCTTCAAACCGAGATAGCTTAACCGGTTGTGAAACCTTTAAATGATTTCCTGTATCTGCGCAATAAGAATATAAAGTTTGACATATGTTCATACCGTGTTAAATTACGGGAGTAAGTGTTACTCATTTCATGATCTACATTTCAAGTTATTTATTATATCACAATTTAGAAACAATGCATTGCCATCTTTATTCCGTATTTTTCAGTTTTCTGTTCATTCTGGTATCATTTACTTGCTTTTTCTCATCAGTCTTTTGAATATGAGCCATCTCCATAACGCAACCGCAAGAGTGAAGCTTCATTTCATATCAAACAGAATGAGCTACATTCAAAAGAAAACAGATCTGTTTGGCGAATTGTGTCAGCCATTCACCGCAAGGAGCACTTCTAAGATTTTGTGGATGAAGTATTTATCCGATAAGAAAGATCCTTTGTTGGTACTGAACATCTGACATTTCATCTATTGTGTCGTATTTTTGTGCATATGGGACAGTACCAGAAGGCACTGATTTATATCTAAACTATTTCTCCAATAATAATCGAATAACATTCGTGAAATTTACGTTGTTGGACTGACACCCTTGGTAAGAACTAAGTTCGCATATAATGCTCTTACAGCAATATCTTTAGTTGTGTTTTTAAATTTTACCTTCACTCAGCATAAAATACATCATAATTTGATGCCAATCCTAAAATCATACTGGAATGGAGATTTTCATTGAATTTCGTCTTTTATCAGTAAAGATGTGCCAGTCATTAAACCATAAAAGTCTTATTACGTTCTTCACAGTCTTACGTCTAATAAGACTCATAAGCTTCACATTCTTCCTCGCCCGAGAGACAGGTAAAGGGGACTTGATGAGCATCGAAAATCACTTAATTAATTCGACTATTTCTGTGCTGCGCATTTTTGGGAAATATCAAGTTTTACCTTTAATTAAATTACTACTGATTGGCTATGGAATTAACACTGTGTTCCTCCTGTTTCCCGGAAAGATATTACCCCTTTAAGCTACATCATACTCAATATGTAATTTTATATAATCTATACCTCAATTTATACAACCCTGTATGACTGTATTTGGGGACTTGACATTGAATAGTATTTACTGCGATGGACTGGGACGTGAAATACCTTCAAAAAATTTATTTTCGAAATTGTGGCTTAAAAAATAGAGCAGATTCTGCAGATTACAAATATATATAATTTATGTACTTTTTGACACTCTAACAACAATTATTAGCAACTTAAAAATGTAAACATACATTTAAATCCCATATAATGGGAAAGTGTTTTTTGCGTTTTTCTCAAAATATGATTTTTTCATGTAATGGTACACTTTCTGCAAAATCTGTTGCAAGTACATCTCTGCAATTTTAAAAGTCAATAGAATAAGTGCTGTTGTATCAATATGACCTATATTTTTATTTTTAAACCTTAAGATATTTTTGTAAATGGTGAAAATGTATGACAAAAATATGCAGATTTCTGATAAGTAAAATTTATAATTTTTAAAATTTTTTAAAAAAGTGTAACAAAGATTTAAATGGGTTCACTATATAAAATAAACTGTGTTTAATCATCACACAAGATTTCAAGGTAAGATTTTCACTAAATTTTTGAAAAAGTGTTACAAAGTGAATACCTCAAAAATTTCAGGGGGAAAAGTATTTTTGTTTATATTGTTATTTTAAATTTACTTTTCAATCCAAAAAGAAATTTTTTTTATCTTAAAATATTCATAAAGGTCTTACTAAATTAACATAAAAAATCATAATGATACATGCATATTTGTATAAGATATGGGCTTTAAAAGAATAGCCCAAATTTCCAACTTCTTAGTTGTCGCAGACGTCCCAGTCCCCTTAAGACAGTAATGGAGAATTTAGATGCCACTAAATCGTGATGCTAAATTAAACAGACATATTTATTCATTTTTTACGACTTCTTTCCGAAATTCAGTACTAAAAACTACGAATAATATCAGTTGGTTGTTGCAACATTCAGATGCTATTGAAGACAACGTTTTTTCATAATTGTTGAAATTCACATTATTTCATTGCTGGAAGACATGGGGCTTGTCAACGATTGCATTACAAATGTATGACCGACAACCAAGAGACCGCACGTTCGGTATACGGTTGATAGAAGAGATGGATCTTTTATTAACACACACACGCACACACACACACACACACACACACACACACACACACACACATATATATATATATATGTATGTATGTTCCAGCATAACTTTGGAACGCCTATAACAATATCAACCAAACTTGGCGCGCATATGACTTACAATCTGGGAAAAATTACTGTGGGGGTAAGACACTCCTAGCACCCTTAGGGGTGGAGGAGGGGGAAAGTGAGTGAGATGAAAAATAATCGAAAACAACTTCGACAAAGTGAATTATAAATTAGTGTCGAATCCATAGTTTTCGGGGTCGCTGAGATGAATAGTGACACTCCCGAAGCCGTTTAAGGCTGCTATGTACTAAGGAAAAAATAGTATTTCTCTTTTCCTCTTCTTGCAGACTTTTGAGGTGGGAGGAGTTCAGTTGACAGTTCGAGAATTCCACCCCCCCCTTAGGATTGACATTTTGAGGGATTGTAATGGCTCTCTCTCTATAGGGGGGTTAAGTGCTGCCCCCAAATTATTTATTTAAAATGTATATTTGTCAACCATTTACAGGTACATAAATGCTGATAATCAAATAAAATTGGTATTGTCAGATAGCCTGAACTTTTCTGCAAAGCACTACAGGATTCATGTTATAAATTTCGTTTACCGAAGGAATTTATGAGCATTTAAAACACACTAAACCTGATTTTTCCCAGAATAATTTAAATTTTTAAATATTAATTGCATTTAAAAAAAACGAAAAATGTACACAAATGTAAATCTTCTTTCTCTATGACGGAGTACAATTTAAAAAAAAATCTTTGAATCCAAGTCGTCTATCCGTGGACAAATTTTCTCCATAGGTTAACATTGAGGTGAGCGAATCCAATGGGGTTAGTACATAGCAGCCTTAAGCGCAAGTTCAGGCCCTTTCGGCTTGGGGGGGGGGGGGGGGAAGAGAGAAAAACAATATGTCCTAAATGACCGAGAGTAGTGTTGAATCCAGTTTTCGAGGGTCGCTAAGCAAATTGGTGACAGTCCCAATGACATTTAAGCCCAAGTTTAGTGAGTGGTAGGGGTGGGAAATGAATGACATTTAAGAAAAAACCGAGATTATTGTCGAATCCATAGTTTTCGGGGTCGTTGAGATTAATTGTGACACTCCCGATGCCATTTAAATCCAAGTTCAGCCCCATTGGCATGGGGGATGAGAAGGGATGAAAAATAAACTGTCCAAAATGACCGAGATAAACCAAGATGTCCAAAATAATCGAGCAGGGCCGGGCAAACAGCTAGTATAATTAAATAAAGGAGATAAATATATGTACCATATTAAATAAAATAGCTTATGCCGTTTGGCCATCACTGATTTTGGACAATTGTGTTAAATGAGTATGATGCTCAGTTATTAATGTTTATAAGCTTTTAAAAGCAGCATAAATGTTCATTAGAATTTTAGTCAACTTGTTGAATTGAAATTTTTCCCCAATAAAATTTTAGGTGTAACGGCACGTTTGAAGAATAAAGATTTACATTATAGATTTTTTTCAGTTGTAGACCTAACTGAAATACAATAATGCCTCTTCGTGAGAAATTTTGTTGTTCTCTAGGATCGTAAAACAAGCATTCTCTCTTTATTTTAATATGATGTAAACCATTTATTGATATGTCTATAATCGGCATATGCATTATATTTTAGAGGTTCTTTAAAGCTGAGATGCTTTATTTATCAATGTTACGGTCTTGTGGCGTCCCTGTGGTACAGCGCGCTGGCTTTCGGTGCTGAGTGTGCTCGGATCGAATCCTGGCGTTGCGTCACTAAAAAAAACACCTCCGTTTGTGTCGTCCCTTTATAGGCGGTAATGCTAGTCCGCCTATATGGCGCCCCCATAATAAAATGGCTAGCAAAACTGCGGTGTACTATGGCGGCAAGCAACCGTCTACCGCATTAGAAAAAAAAAATTATTATTGTTCCATCTTAGATTGTAAATACTCTACTTAACTGGGCTGCTTACATGCTTGTTAATTGTCTTTTATGTTATACTAGCTGAAAACCCGTACTTCGCTACGGAGTACATTCAAATTAAATACTACAACGATCAATGTATGCAATTGATGTAAAAAAAGGAAAAAAATATATTTATAAAAAATCGGAAGGGATATTTTTACAGACAAAATAATGTAGAAGAAAATATTCAAATTAAATCTAATAGAACATACTAAAGAATATAGTACAGTTAATATAGTACAGTTTGAGGAACATATCTTTTAGTGTATTTTAATATTTTTTTGGATAATTTCCAATCGTCTGCCGCATTAGTAAGAAAACAAATATTTTTTGTCTATTTCGTTGCTATGAACGAGACGATAAATGAATTTAAAGTACCAGAAAAAGAAACCACGTGATCAGCATTTAATAAATTAAATTCTAAAAATTAATCTTTAAAAATTCACCAAAAATTAGAAAATGGAAGTAAAGATTCGAAATAGATTTAATTTTAAAGGAATTTTTATGATCTATGTCGTGATATAAATTTTATAACCCTCAAATTATTATTTTAAATGCAAACTTAAAAAAAGTTACAAAAACAGGTTAAAAATTTTATTTTAAAAAATCTAAGAATTTTTCAAAAATCTTTCTTAGTGCACCCTTACACTATAAGAAGAATCGTCATACAAAATTTCAGCCCTTTAGGTCCAACGGTTTGGTCTGTGCGTTCTCTGTCAGTCAGTCAGTTAGTCAGTTACGGAATTGTTTTATATATACAGACTAGCTAAAAACCCGTACTTCGCTAAGGAGTACATCCAAATTAAATACAACGTTCAATGTATGCAATTATTGCCAAATATGTATATATCTATATAATAAATACAACGATCAATGTATGCGATTGATGTAAAAAAAACCCGAAAAAATATATTTAGAAAAAATCGTAACGGATATTTTTATAGACAAAATAATGAAGATGAAAATATTCAAATTAAATCTAATAAACATACTAAAGAGTACAGTTTGAGGAACATTTCTTTTACTATATTTTAATATTTTTTTTTGGCAATGTTCAATCGTCTGCAGCATTAGGAAGGGAAAAATTATTTTTGTCTATTTCATTGTTATGGACGTGACGATAAATTTATTTAAAGTATCAGAAAAACAAATCACGTAATCAGCATTTAATAAATTAAATTCTAAAATTTAATCTTTAAAAATTCACCAAAAATCAGAAAATGGAAGTAAAGATTCGAAAAAGATTTCATTTTAAAGGAATTTTCATGATCTCTCTAGTGATATAAATTTTATAACCCTCAGAGTATTATTTTAAATGCAAACTTAAAAATTGTTACTAAAACAGTTTAAAAATTTAATTTAAAATAATCTAAGAAGAAATTTTCAAAAATCTTTCTTATTGCACCCCTACACTACAAGAAGGATCGCCATGCAAAATTTCAGCCCTTTAGGTCCAGCGGTTTGGTCTGTGCGTTGTATGTCAGTCAGTCAGTCAGTCAGTTACGGAACTGTTTTATATATATAGATAATGTGTTAAAATACCTCTTTGGGGGACTTAAAAACTTAATGAAAGCTTTAAACGTTAAACCTTTTAAAACAAAATTAGGGAAATCTCTTTCCTAGAATTTTACTCCTATTGTCCTGAAACTGAATACAAATTTCCCAGCATGCACCTTTAAAATTTAATCCTTTTATTCGTTTGGTTCATGAAGTGATTTAAATAATGATGCAACCATTTCCTCACACGAGATTTTGTGGAACAAAATAGAAAAACAGAAAATTCCTTTTAACTTAAATAAAGCTCCCCGCTTTTATTATACATTTCAAGTATTTACTAAGGTATATATATTCGGAATACGTTTAAATTATACTAAAGAAACTTCACTCCATTCACTACTTGAACTTTAGAACCTAGTTAAGTCAATCCTTCTCTGTTAGAATGGTAATAAACATGTATTTTACATCTGGTGAGTTTTAAAAAATGTTTATAAATTTTTGTCATGTTATCTGTATATCCGATTTACGAATTTTAATCTTTTTTCATCCCTGTCAGATATTAAAATAACTGGCATCACTGTAGCAAATCTCTATTCTATTAAAATAACATAGTTTAATGTTTAAGTTGCAATTTGGGGTTACTTTTGCAGGTAATCAGTGCTTATCTATAAAAAATTCAAAACAAATTACTCCAAAACTGTAGTGTTATTTAGTTGGGTTATTGGGAAATCTCAAAGCATTTTTCTATTGAATAACATAATTTTTTCGGTTTATCAAGAACTACGTTATTCTTTCCCAAATGTAGACATGAAGGTCATTAAAATGTTATTTTTAGTAGTTAGCTGAAAGGATACAATCATATTAACATAATGTTAAAACTTTGTATTAAGAATTCATGATTGTTGAAAAACAGCAGAATTTAAGATCATTATGTAACTCAAATTTTTCTTTCGGAAGACAGAGATTAAAAAACAACAATTCAGTTTCTAGTACTGTTAGACTGTCATTAAAAGGTAAAAAAAAAAAAACTGCTTTTTCTATCAAATAAAAAAAAATTATAAGCATGATTTGCCATTTCATATTATCTATAAAAATCATCTATTTTTGTGTGGCTAATGCTTTTATTGTTTTATTAGTTTTCTTTAGGAGGAACATAAATATTTTTTATACTGGATTTGGTGCACTGCCAAAATTATAACTCGCGACGGACTCTGAATTTTTTCTTTCCTTAGGACCGTTATTGAGGAACATAATCCTACGTTAAAATCTACCCAACTAAATAATAATAAATAACCCAACTAAATAACACTACAGTTTTTCATATATTTCTATACTATGTGTAGTTCTATCAAACATAAATTACATTCTAAACTTCATTATAATGATTGTGTTACACAACGTGCAACAGGGACGTGCTAACATTCTCAGGAATATTTTCGTACCCAAAGACAACCCTGCAGTGGGCATGGGTGTTTGCAGCAGTTCCCGGAATAGATTTTATCTGTAGGTCCAGGTCGGTTTAGCCCTTCCTGCGGTAAAAGATGATCATAGATCTCCATAGTAACCAACCAACTCAATGTTAATTTAAATACATTATAACTTATGGAATAACCAGAACATGAACACACAGCTTCTTTAAGTTTAGAGGGGCAGCTAGTCAAGAATTCAACAATTTTCTCCTTTGTTAATTTTCCACATAGACATTTTCTTAATGCTCTCCGGCCTGATGATGAACTGTATTGATTTGTTCGAAACTAGTCGTCATTCCTACTTGATATTGTGGATTTTGAGAGGCTGTGTGTTTCTGTTTTAAGTAACGTAAAAACTGGAGTATAATACGCACTTTTTTTTCATATTTTAGTCCGCAAAAATGCGGGTTTGTATTATACTCGTGTACAAAAAAAAGTAGTTTTAAATATTGAATAGACGACAAACAGTAGATGACCTGCATTCTAGTGAAAGGGATTAAGACTGATGATGTAGATTTCACTGTATTGTTTGTTTTGAATTAAAAATTTAAGTTTGTTTTCTATCGAATTAGACGTTTTCGTTTATTTTTATTACAAATTTTGTTTATGTTAAAAAAATACTCGTGCAATTTTTGAATCAAATATTGAAAAGTTATGGGTGCGTATTATAGTCGAATTTTAATTTTTTCCGAAAATTTAGCGCAAAATCAAGCATGCGTATTATAAACGTGTGCATATTATAGTCAAGATTTTATAGTAAGTTATACCCTTTCAATTCAATAAAAACTGGATGATGTCCCAATTTAGATAAAGCGTGTCATAAATTTCTAAAAATTACAATTTTCTAAATTGCCTTAAAAAATCCTGTGAATGGACTATTATGTAATTACTATTTAAAACAAACCTGGTAATATATTCTAGCGTTGCAATTGTATCTGTATTAATTTTTCTTCATGTAAATCTCCGCCCGAATTTCTCAGAATAATAAACAATCGCCCTGCAGAAACATTGTTTAAGCATAATATTTTCACTTTCCACATACTCTGAAGATTAGATTACGCGAAACTATTACCAGAGGGCGCTTTTGTACTCTGGAATCTCCCATTAAGTACTTCATTCAAAGCGACACAACTTCATTCCGAAACTACATTTCTCCGGCGATATTCCTGGACTTGTACGATGGTACATACCCGGTGCGATTTTGTGCCCCTTTTGTGAAGGAGTTGCGCGAAAGACAATATACGTCGGTTTTGAGAAACTTATGAATGCTTGACTGTATCGATTTGGATTTTTCTTTCCTGGTCCACTTGTTGAATCACTCCTAATATACTGTGATTTCCTGGACTCCGTTTAACTCTGCAAGCCGGTAAGAATTTTACTTATAAAAAATAGTATTCAAGTTCTTTGTATGAATATTATGAAATATTTGTGATTTAATATAGCATATAGTTATAAAAACCCAGGTATTTGATTTTATATATAAATATATATGACATGGTATTTAAAAAGAAGAAAAGTCTTTTCTTTTTTAAGGTAACACAGCACAGTTTTAAATTACTTTTAATTTTGTTATACTTTACCTGAGATTTCTTCTTTACCTACTTCCCTGAAAGAAGAGTTCATTCAAAATAAAGGGTATTTAATGTTCTAAACAATATTGTTTAAAACATTAAAGTGTTAGCATTTATATTAATGAATATAATTAAATACAAACTATTTATGTGTGTATGTATTTCATAATTTTATAAGATATTGAAAGATTTAACAGTCTCTTTTTTATAAATAAAATGTACAACGATAAATAAAATAACGATAAGTTAAAATATTAGGATATTACCGTATACCGCATACAAAATAGCTGAGTTGGAATACTATTTTTTACTGTGCGCAAAGTGTGATGGTTTTTATAAAGTGGATATTCGATTTTTTTGGCTCTTCTTTATCTACTTTTATTATAAACCAGGAATTATATTATACGCAATTAAAAAGTTGAAATACATACCCTGTAGGTAGTCTCTGAAAGACGTTACTAGAATGCTATATTGATGTGATTTTCAACTAAGAACAAAGGCTGATACCTCAAGATGAAATTCTAGTATAGAAAATCAGCATGAAAGATTTTTTTCATTATCAGATATTGATCAAAATATTCCCTTTGCATGTACTGTTTGCGGTGAAATTACTGTACGTGGTATCATTAATTTGATTCGAGAAATGCGTTTTTCTTTTGTAAATATGTTCTAAAAATGGTGCTAGATTTTCCTGTTTTAACTTCTGTGGATTTATTCCAATTATAAGTACAACTTTTAAAATGAAATAATATCATAGCATAATCATAGCTATGATATTATTTCATAGCATAATCATAGCTATGATATTATTTAATTCGACAGCTTTCTTGAATGGTTCCATTATTACATCAAAAAAGGTTTAGATAGCGGCTTCTAATCAAAGGAAGGTTGAGCTGAAGGATTAAATGCACCTTCAACTGTCTTGGCATATTGGGAGAATACATGATTTAGAGAAGTACTGTGATTCTTTTTTAATTATAATCATTAAAATAAGTGTTGTTTTGTATGCTGAATTGAAATATTCTATATTTCTCGTCTGATTTATCAGAAGTTATTGAAGATTCTTGAATAGATTACGACTGATGTATTGTTATAAAATTCACGGAATGTCTTGGAAAACTTAAAGCATTTATTTGCAAGTTTTAGCAGTATAAATTCAAGAATGAAAGCATCAGTTCAAATAGAGTTAAAACACGATGTTTAGTGGTATTTTAGAGAATTATAGAATTCTTGTCAAGGGTACTTGCCTCTCTTTGACATATTTCGAATTGGACGGGAAATTGTACCGAGATTTAGTTTTTATGATGTGTGCATGTGTTATGATGTGTGCATGGTGAAGGAAAAATGCGAGCTAGAAATTCAGTCGTTATACGCTCTATAATTCATGAAAGATTGCGATGTCTAAGTGGTTTAGGAAAATACGAATACTGCAACGCTTTATTTGGAAAATCTGTAACTCTGTAGTAATGCGTATAATGCACAGTATTTGAAAGGTTATCGTTGCATGTTTAGTTTTATATAAGGACAACAACAAATTAAATGGATGGTTTCGCTATCAGTGGTAATCTTCAGTAGCAAGAAATCATTTATAGAAAGAGAAATTACAATCAGAAAATATTAATTTTTTAATATCACCGTTATAATCCATAAATGCGTACACATAATATGAGTAAAATAAATAAATAAATAAATAAGTATTCATATAAAAATGAAAAAATTACAACCATATATAAGGCGGTGAAAGGCAAAGTGGTGGAAGTCACATTTTCAACTTTTTTAATTTGAAGGCAAAAATGTAATCTCCATGTTCAATTTATAGTAGAATTGCAAATAATTATTATTTGCAATATTATAATAATTATTATGAATTATAATTTGTTCAATTTATAGTGGAATTTTTGGTAGATTTTGCAGCAAAACGCTTTAAACTTACACCACTTTGCCTTTCATCACCTCATATATTGATGCAATAATGTTATTGAGGTAATGATTTTAAGAAGTATATGTGGTTAACAATAATAATATTTGAAATTTTAACCAGAGGGTTTATATAATCAAATATGAAGGAATAATGAAAAGTACTTATGTAACAAATTGTTGCATATTAGTGTAAGGAAACATACTAAAATAGTCTTTAATAGAGAGTGTTTGAACACTTCTAGCAGAGTGAATGTATAAAAGACAACACTTTATTTAGTGAGAAGCTAAGACCTCGGCTATATACACATCATCACTTATAGTTTCCTGATATGTATTTAGTTGTTTTTGAATTTCTTTATTACTTCATTCTTTATATTGTAATTAATGCTTTTATAGAAGTGATATTTATTAGTGTTCTTAGTATCATGATTTTCTTTGGCTATGGTAGTATACGAACACTAAATTAAAAAAATAATCAAATGTATGTATGAGTTCAAATGTATATCGGGCGAGAATAATATAATATTCAATAACTTTTACCTTTTATATATTGCTCTAATTTATTGGTTTTTAATTCGATTGGATAAATCTATATACTATTATGCTCTGATAAAATTTTTCAGCTATTCTATCACGGTGTCAGTGAACTAATGATGTTGAAGTCTCGAAATAATTCAATCAAAGATTTTTAGTGTTTCAAAAGAAGTTACAGGAAGTTTTAAAGTGCAATAGTCACTACATCCATGTTCTCTCAGCTTGTTGATTGATTAGAATTGCATAATGCAGAGGTAATTTTCATGGATGCCTCTATTTTTCCTCTGCCCCGGTGAAGGGGCCTCTCTTAACGATACGAGTCAAGTCCAGTATAATTCTTATACATTTAAATGTATCAATAGATTTGATTTCAGCATCACTTGGGTATATTTGGACTTCATTAATCTTGGAACAAATTTAAGATAAGTTTATTTAAATTGGTAGACTTTCAAATACAAGATGTTCCAATGTCTTCCTCGTGAGAGGTTTGGTACAGGGTTTTAGTCTTCCTCGTCTTTTTCAGAATCCTTTCTCTTCAGTCAAATTCAAGCTTGCTTTTGGAGTACATAGTAGATTTAAGGCAACCATCTTTGATTCGGCTATTAACAGAAAATAATTATAATATGTGGAACTTCTGACCTATAAATGGAAAATTAGAGAACAAGAGTTTTGTTATGCAAACTTTTGACTGGGCATTTGAGCCCTGATCTAGAAAAGAAAACTTAAGTCCCCTTTTTCATATAGATTGGAAAATTTTTGGGTTCTGAATATAAGGGATTTCGGTGTTTGTTCTTTGAAGATGAATAAGAAATTCAGATATTTTAAACTGCATACGTTTCACAGTTTCAAAGAATAAATAAGTTTCACAGAGTAAAGAAGGCAGAATTATTTCCCAGATGACCAAGAGTGACAGTAACTTCACCTAAAAACAAACAAAAACAAATGTTAAAAAACCCAACAACGATAAAGTTGTTCAAATGAGACAACTGGGTGCTCGAAAATCCATTCTTAATACGTTTAGTTGCTTTTTTTCATGAAGGAGGGGTGGCAAATAGTTAAAATTTATCATGTTCAAGGGTCGTCTAATCAAGTTCCTAATCATTGGATACTCAACAAGAAGCTATGATATACAGAGATGGAAAATTTATCAATTACCCTAGAATTTAAAATTACAAGTTATTTGAATTTATAATAGGAAGCATGTTGGTCACTCAATTCATGATGGTTTCTATAGAATATTACTGCACAGAGCGATCAAGATTGCTGGACACTGAAGATCCCCTTTAAGTCAAATTTAAGCTTCAAGCATGGTGAACATTCAGCTCCATGAGAAGTAAACGAGCCTGCTTTAAACGTGGCATATATAAAACGTAGTAAATATTTACGTTTACATTTTAAATAGTATGAAGTGTACCTTTCTATGCACTTCAGGAAAAGTCATGGTGTTTGGGATATAAGCCAAGGCATTGCCAAGTTCCATATTTGACTCAAGACGACGTAAACGAATCTGTTTGCCATTTCAGGTAATAGGTTGAAGTTAAAACGCTCAAAGTTGGGAGAACGCTCACTGTATGACTTCTTTTCTATGGCTAGACATTTGATAACCTCCTTGAGCAGTCAACGCATGATCCATCATCTTGATAAAATTCCAACCAGTTTATGCCTATTATGGGCTTTTAGAGAAAATTGTTTATGTAAAATTGCCCTCATTTAGCTTTCAGACTTTAAGGTAATAGTCACGGGTAACAGTTTTGCCTTTTGTATCAACTAAGTTATTCACAATCCTTTTTTATCAATGAAAACCAGAAGAATAACTTTCTCTGCAATTGCTTCTACCTTGGCTTTTACGGACTAGAGACTCAATGGCAGTTTCCAGTAGCTTCTTCGTTGTTATTTTTATGGATCGGAAGAATGGAAAAGTAATTTCTCGAATGTGAAAACTCGTTTCAAAGTAACTTGGCTCGCTCTTTACCGGTATTTCCATTTCCTACCAGTGTTAACACGATTTGCCTTTTTTTTTATCCGAAGTCGAGAGGGGTATCCACTTTACTGCACAGTAGACAATTTCTTAAACAATTAAGGCTACTATGTACTAAGAAAAAAAAAAGTATTTCCCTTTTCCTCTTCTTGCAGACTCTTGTGGTGGGAGGAGTCCAGTTGACAATTCGAGAATTCCACCCCCCTTAGGATTGACATTTTGAGGGATTGTAATGGGATAGGGGGTTATAGGGGGGTTAAGCGCTGCCCCCAAATTTTTTATTTAAAATATATTTTTGTCAACTATTTACAGGTATATAAATGCTGATAATCAAATAAAATTGGTATTGTTAGATAGCCTGAACTTTTCTGCAAAGCGCTACAGGATTCATTTTATAAATTTCGTCCACCGTAGGAATTTATGAGCGTTTAAAACACAGTATACCAGATTTTTCCTCGAATAATTTGAATTTTAAAATATTAATTGCATTTTTAAAAAAAAACGAAAAATGTACACAAATGTAAAATTTCTTTCTCTATGACGGAGTACAATTTAAAAAAAAAATCTTTGAATCCAAGTCGGCAATCCGTAGACAAATTTTCTCCACAGGTTAACATTGAGGTGAGCGAATCCAATGGGGTTAGTACATAGCAGCCTTAATGGAACCAACAGACATCTGTATTTCAATGGCAAAGTCTTTAGTGGTCTCAACCCTAACCTTCGCAGTCGATGTCTAAATCCTGCGGAGGCAGTTCCAGGCACTCCTCCATATCTTTAATTTTTTCTGCCACTAAAAATCTTCAGCGCGGCTGAAAGAATCATCCTTAACAGCTGTTTGGGAGAGAGCTGCATTTTTGACCGCTGTGTCTTTAGTTTAGTTGTTCTTGAACTATCCTGCTTTTGGAACAGTTTGCAATAGAGTTTTGTAACTTTTTTCCATTAAAAAATATTTGAAAATCTCTCCAAACTCCACCATACCTGTTTCATTAAATAAAATTACATACTCTATAGAAATATCTGGGTGCGAAACAGTTAGGAAGGTTTTAAACACAAATGGATTCAAATTGTAATTTCCTAAGATAGTCAGTATAAATTTTAAATAGATATAACACTGACACCATTAACTAATTTCTACAATTTTATTCTTTTACATGAAATTTGGGACATAAGTTCATTTTTTTAACAGGAGAGAAATCCAATTTAAACATTTTACTTTAAAAAAAAGATACATAGATTTAGTTTTTACCGTTTTTGAGCAAATTTTTACCGTTTTTTAGCAGACTTACAGTTCAATAAAAAACAGTAAAATATTTATAAATAACTACGTACAAGATATTTTACCCCCATTTGTCATTGGCTTGTATCTGAGGAATTGAACAAATAACAAAATAAAAATAAAAATAATCGAGTAAAAAAATTTAAATATAATCTCTCTCTCTCTCTCTCTCTCTCTCTCTATCTATCTTTCTATCTATCTAACTATATATATATATATATAATATGAATATTGTGTATAAAGATTATTGGGTAACTAAATTTAAAAATGGATTTCTAAAATTACCTTTACTTACTAAAATTTTAAAAGAAATATTAAGCCTTAACAAACAATTATTATTAAAATTTGATCTGAAAAAGACATGCCAGGTGTATCATTATATGCACATCACGGTACATATTACAGTAAGCTAAAGTAAACAGAATTTTCCTAAGAAATAAATACAATTAAAATCTTATTTTTTAATATTTAATTACCTATTTAGTAAACACCTCTTAAAATATTCTTCTTTGTCCAGCATCTGAAAAAGCTCTCTTACTAAATGGAAGCTGAAAAGAATTATAAACGAGCTAGAATATAGAGGAAAATATTTTGTAAAGATTTATAAAAGAGCTAGAAGATAGAGAAAAATATTTAGTAAAATATCTAATTTAAACGAAAATAACTACTACTAGCTTCCTGTATTTGCCTTTTAATGGGATTTTGGTTATTCATGTCGCTTGACGTTTCGAATTAACGTCACTTCTCCCAGTATATCTATGAATATATGTATATTTTATGCACTGTAAGACATTTTTTGTACGAACTTAGACAATATCATTTTTCTACAAGAACTCAGAAAATAAACAGTTAATGAAAGAAATGTCAGGCATTGTTATTCAAAATCATGTTTATCTGAGGTCGCAAAGAATTTTCCTAAACATAAATATGTCTTTTACGTATTTTTAATATTTTTTAACAATATGGTTCACAATATGATAACGGTAAATATATTTGATGAAAAAAGAAAATTTTCTATTTCTAATGCAAATAAAATAATGTCATAACTTTCATTAAATAAAATTTATATAATTTGCATCTCTTTTCAACTCTCAATTAGTTTTCCACATCATCTCTCTCACTGTTCAAGCGTTTATCCTATCTCCTCATGAGAGCCCCGATATATGTAGCATAGAAATCTCTGGTCCACTGTCTCAACCCATTTTGAACATATTTCCCTCTTTTTGCATCTCTCCAGAAACTTAGTTACATATTTGAAGAATAGTTGCCCATTCAAGAGACTCGCAATGGAGGCATGCGTGAATTAAACAGCATTGAAAACCAGCTATTTCTTTGCTGAGTGCGCATTCCGAAAAGACACTAGACAAAACATTATCATTTTATCCCTGTCTCTGTTGTGTTTCGACAATCTATCCGATAGCATTTTTATCTTCTTTAGGTGATGCCACCAGTCAGTGAAAAAAAAATAAATTAAAAATTTTAAGAAAAAGTATGATTATGGTTTCTCGAAAGATATTAAAAAAAAAGCTTTAAAATACCGTGTAGTCATAAAGAAACTGTCGATATATAGACCTCTAGCGGCTGTTCCGTTCAACCGATCGAGATGAGATTTCAGATATAGTTATTCAGAGGTATGAGCTCGGGATTCTGTGAATGGCAACAAAGTGGCGCTTACAGTTACGGTTATCGGTACAGAAACTCGAAATTTTCAAATGGCAACACCCATTTTTTCCCTCGCATAATGCTCAGCGCATTCGAAAATCCTACAGAGCGTTGGAACGCTACATGTATCACAAAAAACGGACGCGTTATGCAAGCACAAAAAACAGCTCTGCGAACGGCTAACAGAGACACGATCTGGGAAGAAATTTGCATCTGACAGAGGCTAGAAACCAATCACAGAACGCCGTTCGCCAGATATTCAGCTTAGAAAACCGATAAAAAGCTCTCTGATCGTGTTTTTTTTGGCCATTAGCAGAGTTGTTTTTTTGTGCGTGCATAACGCGTCCGTTTTTTGTGATAGACGTACCGTTCCAACTCTCTTTAGGGTTTTCGCAAGCGCTGATCATTTTGCGACGGGAAAAAAGTGGGCGTTGCTATTTGAAAATTTCGAGTTTCTATACTTATAACCGTAACCGTGAGAGTCATTGTGTTGCCGTTCTCAGAATCCCGAGCTCATGCCTCTGAATAAGTATATCTGAAATCTCCTCTCGATAGGTTGAACGGAACAGCCGCTAGAGGTTCATATATCGTTTTTGTTAGCCATTCGTAGAGCTGTTTTTTGTGCGTGCATAACGCGTCCGTTTTTTGTGATACACGTACCGTTCCAACGATTTTTAGGGTTTTCGCATACGCTGAGCATTTTGCGACGGGAAAAGTGGGTATTGCCATTTGAAAATTTCGAGTTTCTGTACCAATAACCGTAACCGTAAGCGCCATGTTGTTGCTATTTACAGAATACTGAGCTCATACCTCTGAATAACCATATCTGAAATCTCATCTCGATAGGTTGGACGGAACGGCCGCTAGAGGTCCATATATCGGAAAGTTTCTTTATGACCACCCGGTATGTTAATATCCCCGTATTATTTGTAAATATCCTCGAGGTAGGATATTTACAAATAATACGGTTATACTATCGTATATCATTCTTTTAATCCCTCTGCAAGTTTAAATTATTTGAATTCGTAGGATAGGTACTATTTATTTAGCCTTTCAGTAAATTACTTTGGAGAAACTGAATCAAATTTATAGTGTCAACCCTAAAACTTTTGTCGGACTTTTCTCTCTGCTATTTCTTAATTTATTAATCAGGTATATTAATAGCAGGTATGCATTCTCATCTAATTTAGATGACCCGGTGGATTCCAGACATGAGGATATGTTGCTCACGAATGTCGCCATGTTTGTTAAATATTACCTAAGCATGCGTGCGAATAGCAGACTGACACTTAGGTGTGCCACTTAGGTGTGTTAAAATTTTTGATGAAAATGAGTAAGCCTATTTTTAAGTATCTAGACATTAAAAGCCATCTAATGCACCGGCAGTCTTCTAATTTTTATGGCGTATTAGCAAAGAAAAGCATCCAAACCGACAAAATAAATACACACACACGCGCTTATATAATCTGAATTATTTTTTTCTTGTGAAATAAAGTTTTATGATAATATATCGTTATCGACAGTGCAAATTTACCACATCTTAGACCCATTGGTACCATCACACACCATGAAGACGACATTTCGTACAAACAAACCTTCGTTTATTGATTGCATCGCGGCTATTGATTAAGACATGTTATGTTTCAATTTGTTTTCACTGGCAAACAAAGTTGGAGTTTTAGTTTTCAGGTTCAGATTTTAGTATATTTCTTCCTTCTTTAAATAGTGCCACATCTTGTCTCTTATAATGAAAGTGTTTAATTAAAAGTATGAAAATTTATAGTAAACCGTAATATGAAAGTATTTATATAAAAACACCACTTTTAGCAGATAACTGAAATCTAGTGGAGTGCTACAAATTTTTTTCAAGATTTGATCCTATCATTTTATGTATGTTTGTATAAACGTACACACACACACACACAAATATATATATATATATATATATATATATATATATATAGTTACGAATTTTACGCCAAATATGAGAGTTATCGGCACATTGGCGATTGATTTGGTGACTTAATTTGGTCGCCAAATTTGGCGATATGGCGCAAAATGGGCGCCAACTTTCTGGAACTTTCTGGAATCGTCTAGTGATATCTACCTGGTTGAACGATAGAGGGCGCGTTGGAGGTCTATAAATATACCTGACATTGATATTGGAACTCAGTGTTCTTTTCTACTGAGAATTGGATGTATTGAAAGTGCGTTAGGCGTATATTGTATTGAAAACTCTGTTATCCTGATTTGTGTTTTTGAGTTTTTTGCTGCATAGAAGACGTGTTCTTTCTGTTTGAATTTGTGTATGCGCCTGAAGAATTTACAGAATAATAAATATTATTTTGTGTGCACTTTCTGGAGAGATTTTATTCAATCCTATTGAACCCAGGAAAACGTAACAATATATATATATATATATATATATATATATATATATATATATATATATATATATATATATATATATATATATATATATATATATATATATATATATATATATATATATATATATATATATATATATGTATATATATATATATATATTATATATATATATATATATTTATATATATACATTCATATATATATATATATATATTTATTTATTTATTTATAATGATTTATGTATCTATGTACTTTATATGTCATACATTGCATAATATGTTCTCTATTCCGAATTTCTATTAAAAAAGTATTTGCGTTTATCCAACGCCCCCACACATCCTTTGAAAGGACATATTTCATGAAAAATAACTATTCTCGATAGGGTCTCTTGATTTCTGTCCTGTAGAATTTTGTTGTTACTTTCTGACTAGTCTTTTTTTAGTTAATATCATGTTTGTAACACAAGCAAGAAAAAGTTCCTGAAGGATACTTTCTTTTTATCTAGCCTCTTTGTTTAAGCCTTTTTCCTGAGTAACGAGAAAAGGAAAAATGTGTCTGACCTCCTGAATATTTAATGCTGCGTTTATCTAAACTCATAAAGAATTATCTAAGACAGGATTTTTTTTTCACAGTTTACCCTGAACTTGTTTTCTCATTAATGGGGCTATGGTTAACTAGAGATTGATTGGGCAAGTAGCCAAACTCATATGACACAACAAGTTGAAGAAAAAAGAAAGCGGTGTCATTCGAGGAACCAATAAATAAAGTTTTATATAAGTATACTTCAGCCTTTTTTTTTTTGTTTTTGTTGAATAAAAATTTTTGTCTTTCGACGACCTTACTTCTTATAAGAAGCTATTTTCTCTTACAACATTCAAGATTCAAACATAAATATTATTTTATATAATATAAATATTAAGTTATTAAAAACATTGAGATAATTTTCCTTAAATTAAGTAAAAACTAGTTGGTACCCATAAAAACATGACGGCTGAATATTAAATAAATATACTAATACACAAATTATACTCAACACATGATTGCCAAATGTTGAAAATTATAATATTAAGAATAGAGAAATGCACTTTAAAAAATTACTATTGAACCCAATAAAAATAAATAGGGTTGCTCAACAGCACGAAATAAACAATTCCCATCAAGTTTAATGCTTATATCTAACAAGCTTAATTAAAAATAAAAATGGCAGAACGAGAACTAGAGAAGTTCCACGTTATAAACAAATTAACGTATTTATGCGGCCTTGTGCTTAGTAAGTTTCGAAAGCCAGATTTTACCATGTCACTGAGCATGCGCAGAAGAAAATTTTTAATTTCAAATTATCGCTAATTAATAGAAATTGCGGTTACAAAACCCAAATTTGACACATCTATACATTAAAATCTTTCGTTTATGACCAAAATGAAGTAAATTCATGCAATAGTTTTCTCTCACGGACTGCCCAAAGAATTGGCCTAGCAATTTAAATATATAGATTCTTAATACCTTTTAATAAAATAGTAATATGTAGTTTTCATAACACTTTCCTTTTAGGTTTGTGCTTCTCAGATATACTTCCGAAATCAATCAAAAGGTATCTTTTAGAAGTGCTTAATCTCGATTGATTCGGACTTTAAGGGTTTGAATAGCATTACATCTTGATTTTGCATGCAAGAAATATGTCTCTTGACTACTTAAATAATTCTTTCGTTTTAACGGGGGAAAGGGTCTTTTATAATTTCCTTCATAGTTACTGACTTAGGCTGCTTTGTACTAACCCTTCTGGATTCGCTCACCTCAATGTTAACCTAAGGAGAAAATTTGTCTACTATTTACAGCTACATAAATGCTGATAATCAAATAAAAATGGCATTTTCAGAAAGCCTGAAATTTTCTGCACCTCGCAACAGGATTCATTTTATACATTTCGTCCACCAAATGAATTTAAGAGCGGTTAAAATACAATATACCACATTTCTTGCTCAAATAATTTAAATTTTAAAGTATTATTTGCTTCTCTATTTAAAACGAAAAATGCTCTAAGGTGTAAAATTTCTTTCTCTCTTAAGGAGAAAATGTTTAAAAAATCTTTAAATTTTAAATTTTAAAGTATTATTTGCTTTTCCATTTAAAAGGAATAATTACAAGATAAAAAGAACTTTTTATATACCATGTTTTTAAATTTTCTGTTGAATCATATAAACTTGACAATTATATGTATTAATAAATACTTTTTAAAAGATTTTTATGGATTATCCCATCAATATGAAAGAAAATGAAGTTAATTGGAAGTTAACTTGCGTTTAACTTTTCGTTCCCGTCCCGGTAGATAGATGGCTGCACCAGTCTACAAAACAAAATTAACTGAAAAAGAATTCAATCCTGCTTAAAGATGGCTAAAGGTATTAAAATAATGCATTGTCATCGTGTTCTGAGCTATTCTAAAAGTTTCAAATGTCTAGCTAGTCGGGAAGTTAGTTAAAAATCGATTGCAAGATTTGTACCGGACAAACAAACACACACACACACACAAATAAACAAACAAGAAAGCGAGTTAATAAAAACATGGTAAAAATGCCCAAAGATGAAAAATTTCTCTCTCTATTACGGAGAAATTTTTCCTTCTTTAAATCTTTAAATCCAAGTCAGGAATTCTTGGATAAATTTTCTCCATAAGTTAACATTGAGGTGTTTGAATCCAATAGGGTTAGTACACAGCAGTCTTAAGAAGTAATCATCTCAAAGGAACCTCAAAAGTTCTTACCGGTTTCATTCCCTCTTCACTATCGAATACTGTACAATTTGAAGTTTAACCTGTTTCAACAATCAATCATGAATGGTCTAAATATAACAACACCATCAAACGAATTATTTGAGAAGCACGTACTATATTTTTGTTCCAACTTGTTCCTACAGCTTCTTGATTAAGTAAAATATATGGCTAGGGATAATACTCTCAATATTTTGTTCCCTTCTAACATACATCAATCTTTTAGAGGCAAATTAAAATTTCTCTGCAGACCCATATTAGCATCAATTAATTTCAAACCGTATTATTTTTTCGGACGCTGCTTTCGCTGTCTAACACTAGAATAGAATTCTTGTATGAACAATATTTCTCTCCTTCTAAATGTCTGCAAAATTCCCCACTCCTCTCGAAATAAAATAATAATAATGCCACATCGCCTAGCTTAAAGCTCATCTATAGTACAATAGCAACAGCCAATTAACGCTAATTAATCACTACTGATGTAACTATGCATAATCTATTATGACGTAGCGGAGCCGAATGATGGACCAGTGGGTTGGGCGCTTAGATGCAGTGTCTGAGGGTTCGAATCCCCCTTTCGGCATGGATTTTTGCAACGCTCGGACTCGGCTTTTAGCTGTTCGTACCAATATAATGAGTTTTTGAGTAGCAAAAGATGGCTGGCTGGTTGGTCTGAACCAAACAACCTCCCAACCATTATATTGTGAAAGGGACTTTAATGAATCGTAGTGAAAATCGATGTAATCTTTGAGGCAAAAGCCCGGGTTTATGAATGTGACAGCCAATTGTTTACTCCGATAGAAGACTGATGTACAGGACATGCGGTAGGCATTTAACTGAAATAGGAATTGTTTCCTTACAGATTCTCTTCTTCTCTTTCTAAAGGCAAGAGATTGATGATGAGAGAGTATATGTAAAAATGGACTCTGCGAGGGCAGGGTAAAATTCTCTTCCAATAACACGAATTCTTTCAGAGAGATAAACGATCTGAAACGGGTTACACAAACGATGAGGCAAAGGATTCAGATCAAATATCACTCTTAAATACTATAAAAAACATATTTCAAAAGCTAAACTCTAGTGACTTAATTCGGTCAAACATTCAACTTAACAGTCTTCTCTGAAGACTTAATATAAATTTCAATAAAGTTTTAATTTTGTACACACAGTATTTGCGCATCTCCGTGATCGCAAACTCCGTAACCGTTTATTCTATTTTGAATTGCAACTCTTAAATTAAATAATTCAAATCAAACATTTGAAGTATTTAACCATGCCCTCTCTTTTGCGGACAAATTTTGCTGTTCCTCGGGGGTTTGTAAATTAGTGTTTCGCCGTGAATTACAGAAAACTTGTTGAAAACTCACATCCTTTTAATTTATTGCAGATTTGAAGGAGAATTCATTACGTGTTTTCGCTGTATTTTAAAGCATTCTTGAATAGAGTGTACCTTACGGCATAGTGTCATGTTGAGCTGAAGTGAGTCATTTTCTGTTTAAAACGTTATTTTAATGATAGAATATACCAAAACAGTTCTGATGTTTTTGTAAGATATACCTGTAAAATTATTGCAGGCTTAAGTAACTTTGACCTGCTTTCCCAACAGACCACTTCACATAGATCAATACGCTTTACACTGTCTTCATTTGATTTTTTTTATACTGTATTATTTTTTAAAGCCCTATCTTTTATGTTTTCTTGTTCTTGTTTTTCTGATGAACGTGAGATATGGCCTGAACTTCCACATAAATCAGTAAAAAATGGATTTCACAGGCAATGGAGATCTTCAGCTCATACTTGAACCAGATCCTGCCTTTTCGGGCCAATCACAAACATAAACATTCGTCTAGCGGGCGCAGTGGCCCAGTTGGCATGGGCCGCGGGCTAGTGATCTGAAAGTCATTGGTTCAATGCTCGTCCCCGACAAATCCACTGCCGTGTACACTAATGGCGGCTGGTGCATGAAAAAAATCTGTCGTGGCTGCAATGTCCTCCAAGTTCTCAAAATTACCCCTGGAGGTGCGGGGTCAAGTGTACCGCGGTCAAGTGTACCGGTCTCGTCACTTGACTCGGTTCAAAATTACGGGACTTGTCCTTTGGTCAAGTCGGACTCCAAACCTTGTGGTGCCAGTCAAAACAGGAGCCATACCTTCAGCGCCCATAGCTTTCGGGACTTGATCTCATGTTGCTGTAGGTCAAGTGACATAAGCCACAACACAACAACAACATTCGTTGACATTCGCGAAGTTTCGAACGTGGTAAAGTACCACGAGTCGCATTTGCCTCACTAATTGCCATTAAAATTATCAGTTTGTGCCCTTGCAGTTCTCTTGGGGGATACTTTAAGGAATCCTCATTTACCTTTCTTATTCTTGGCGTCTTGATCGATAAATATCATCAGTATTTCACTTTCGTTCTCTTTAAACAAATGCTGGTATGTGTTTCTCATGATTTACCCAGAGAATTTTGAAACCTTAGCAGAAGAAAAAAAAATTCTCTTCCCCTCTTGACTAAAATGATTTGAACATTAATGAATTTATTCGGGTCTTTACACCTGCCCACATATCCACAGTACTCAGCTTGTCGAATACATGCATCGCATTTTAATTAACTGTGTAATATATCTTTGTCCATGACATGCACTTATCATTCGAAATATTCCATGTTAATTTTTTAAGTCAGTGGTTCTCAACGTTTTTAGATCTTCGGCTACCTTGGTCTACAGATAATTTCCGGCTGTGCACTTATTATGAACCAACCATTATACAGGACAGAAACATTTTAATTATATTTCTAACTAAATTACTTTGGTCTCAATAGTATAACTATAAATATGAGGGGCAGTTGAGGTAAAAAAAATGAAGATCACAAAATATTTCAGGTAATCTCTTCTAACGAAGCTACCACGGGTTATTTACGTAGGATTATTTATCGTTGCTTACCTCTTTTTTTTCTGACGCATTTTGGTACTTTTCTGTTTAACTGTTTTACTTCTAATGGATTTGGCACGCTGCCAAAATTATAACTCGAGACAACGCTGAAGTTTTGCTTTCCGCAGGACCGTTATTGAAGAACGTAATCCTACGCTAAAAACTACTGTTTGTGTAAATGGCTTTCTTCTTATTAGCCTTATGCCGCATGTCGAGGCACGGCACCCCTTGTTGCTGCGGCGCACACTTTGAGAACCCCTGTTTTAGTGGCCGATCACTTAAAACATTTATTATCACTCACGCATACATTTATTTTGGCCTAAAACGTATGCGTTTAAAAACTCTTTAAAAAATACAACCCCCTCCCCTCCCCGATTAAACTAATCCTGATAAAAACCTCTTTATGACCAAACGATTGCGCATCAAATATGTACCAGAAGAGTGGTGTACTTGCAGAAACATTACGGATAGCAGTTGTGTTTGACTTTTTGTGACTCTGCAGATGATGAGGATGAACAGGGATTTGGAAACTATGTAACTCAGCGAGTTCAGCAGTAGTTGCGTCTATGATCTCAACGAAAACTGTCAACCGCACTACTCTATCAGCCATAAGTTTTGTTGAATCCTTTCCACAACAGTTGGGTGCCTACATCAGAGAGTTAAAGAGTTATGCCAAGATGATAAGAACAAAGACGTGAACACGACATGGGTAAAGAAGTCTACCCGAAGATTATAAGAGTTGATCAAGCAAACAAAGGGAGTCGTTCGCACCCATCAACGACCACTCTCGGCTTTTACTGATTTTGAATGCCATAACAGACATTTCACTAAAAATTGTGAACTTGTGGATCCCAATGATGTTTAGGATGTTATGAGACGGGATGGAAGGCTAATTATAGCCGTCCTGAAATCTACAACGCAAAAAGGAAGTATCTTAAGAGACATCATTCTATTCTGAACCTGATCTATTTATGATCCTCATACATTTCTCAATTACTAAAACCGGTTTAAAACTCCAGTATTTACATCCACTTGATTGAAGAGCAACATTTTTGATCCAGAATTTCACTGTAGCGCATCCTTCTTACCTGGCATTATATAAACAACGGAATATCAGTAATGGAGAAACAATTAAGTTGAAGCGTATGTGTCTCCCGTAGCCGTCCTGAAATCTATAATGCAAAAAGAAAGTATACCTTAAAAGACACTATTCAATTCTGGAATCTGATCTATTTATGATTCTCATGCATTTCACAATCACTAAAAATGTTTAGAACTCCATCTTTTACATCTACTTGATATAACAGCAACATTTTGGATCCATAACAATACTGTAGCGTATCCTTCTTATCTGACATTATATAAACGACGGAATGTCAGTAATGGAGAAACAATTAAGCTGAAGCATATGCGTCTCCTGTAGCCGTCCTGAATTCTACAATGCAAAAAGGAAGTAACTTAAAAGACATTATTCTATTCTGAATCTTATCTATTTATGATACTCGTACATTTCTGAATTACTAAAAAGGTTTAGAACTCCATCCTTTACAACTACTTGACCTAATAGCAACATTTGGGATCCAGAACAATAGTACTGTAGCGTAATACTGAACAATAATACTGTAGCGTAATACTGAACAATAATACTGTAGCGTAACCTTCTTACCTGACGTTATATAAACAAGGGAATATCAGTGATGAAAAAACAATTAAACTGAAGTATATGTGTCTCCCGTAGCCATCCTGAAATCTACAATGCAAAAAGGAAGTACCTTAAAATACATCATTCTATTCTGAACCTGATCTATGTATGATCCTCATACATTTCCCAGTTACTAAAACAGGTTTAAAACTCCATTTTTTACATCCACTTGATTGAATAGCAACATTTTGGATCCAGAATAATACTGTAGCGCATCCTTCTTAGCTGGCATTATATAAACAACAGAATGTCAGTAATGGAGAAACAATTAAGCTGAAGCATGTGTCTCCCGTAATGATTTCTCCTTTCTTCTTACAACTTCGTAAGTAATGGAAGATAATATACTTCGGTAACAACACTTTCCTTAAATATCACGGAACATAACCGGGAATGAAGTAAATTCTGCATTTCTGTGTAGAAAGCAATTTCTAAGCAGTAACTAGTAAAATTTGGTAAGTTATAAACTTTTGTTAATTCTTTCTGCTTTTATTTATTATTTAATACTCTGTATTAAATGATAAACATTATTTATTGATAAATCTAATAAATAAACATACATATAAGCAATAATAGATAATAATATATATTTTTATATTTATATATACACATAAATAATAATAAATATTATTATTTATATGCATTTTGTTTCTTATTCCCTTAATGTCTGACTCATAAAATTTATCCTAACAGAAAAATGAATGATAAATGTCGTAACTTTAAAAGTGCAAACTCGTTAACATAACAACTGTAGTTATGTATTATTTTGAAACTTTTTTATATGGTTAATAATTTTAGATGAATATCTTCGGCTTTAATGTTGTTTTAATTTGCGTTAAGTGTCCAAAAACGATGACATCAATTAAATTTCAGAAATGGATATCCTTAGACGGGTAAAAATGACGCATAAGGACATTTAAGATTTATAAATTTAGAAACATTTGGTAGAATTTTGTGCATTCTGTTTCTACACTTTATTGGATACTATCTCATTGGGGAGATTCACCATACCAGGTAAAACTTATTTCTTTAATTTATTGATGAGTTTAAATAAATGCACTCAGAATATAATCAATACGTATTTCTTTTTTTGTGTGTATACGTGAATGCTGTAATCTCTTTTGACTCAATAAAAAAAAACTTACAAAAAAATCAAAGATTTCATTTTTTTGTAAAAGTATCTAACAAATAAGTCTGATAGGAACTGCATGAATAATGAAGGAATAACTTCCATAATTCAGCCAAAATGTTGTAAGAGAACTTCTTGAACGTGCAATACTCCGGTAAAGTGTTTATATCATGTCGTTGACCTATACAATATAGTGGGTTGTTGTTCCATGAGTGTATCTGTTTTTTTTTCCAGTGAATGTACATTATGTCCTGAAAGTGTAAATGTTTAATTTTCTTTGTAGCCTTTTTGTAACACTTATCTAATATCATCAAAATTCACGGACTGCATTTTCAAAGGAAAGCATGTAAATCATTCTGTTTAGGGGGACAGAAATATTAAACTTTATTTAATGTGTCTTTTACAGAAATCTGTTCTAAATTATTCAGTGGAAAAATATATTGCCATCCGGTATGGTTTCAATGCCTCTGAAATTCTTTATATTTCATTTTTTACTTTTTAAGGCTTTAAATATCTAATTGGTTAGAGTTTGGAGAGAATTGTTAGTCATGTATAAATAACGTAATCACAGATTCTGTCTTTTTTTTGTTGGAGTAATGCTAACGACAAAGACTATTTTCCCGTTGGCGTAACAACTGAATTTTTAGGACTCAAACGTTTAAATGGCAATTTTTTAAATTTAAATTAAAAAAAAAAATTCCTAATACGGAGGCACTTTGTCGTGAGACATTCGACTTCAGAAGTTATTCCCCGCGATTTACGGGCTACTTTATTATGGGAGCACCATATAGGTGAGCCAGCATTGCTCCCTATGATAGGACGACATGGAAACGACCAGAAATTATTCGAGATTTGAACTCAAACCCGATGGTGGCACCTCAGAACGCTAACCACTACACCAAGTGGGAGGCGATGGAATAAATATATGAGCAAAATTATTACACTGGAAAAGAGAAAAAACCTAAGAATATTTCTTTTGTGTGATTTAAACTGTGTTCATTATTACTTAGTAAATGGTCTAAGCACTGTAAATGAGCAATTTCTTACAGTGAATTGAACCTTTCTTTTAGTTTAGGATGATTCCCAGATTTTTAGGGAAATTGAAACATAAAAAAGTTTATAGAAATGATATATTTAAATCAACTGTAAAACGAATTGCGTATGATTTATTTTTTTCTGTCTAATGAGTATGTTTTCGTCTGGACTGCCCTGTCACTTTCAATTAACGTCGCCTGCAAAATAACACTGGCATAAAAATGAATATAAATTCTTTGAAAAAAAATTGTTTATAAACGTCAGAAAGCTAATCTTGTTTACTGTAACTAAAGAGAGATTGATAATGAATGTCAAAGAGATTTCAATACTTAAAGATGTATTCGTAAAATTATAAAAGGTTATCCCAAATTTAGCTCGAGAAGTTTTTCCTTTTACCCCATATTTCCTGCAGCTATAACGAGAAATTTGGAAAACAGCCAGAATACTAAAATTTAATAAAAAAAATTCCGCTTTCGGTTGAAAAGTTAGATGAGCTCTGTTATTGTGTCTTATTTACTATCACAAAGTATAATAAATCATTATAATTAATTTTAAAAAATTACTAGTGACTCTAATATTTATTGTTTTAATTTTCTTATGACTACCAAAAGTAAATCGAGTGTTGAAGAAATTAAATTTTTAAAACTCAAAACACCAAAAGTTTTCCAAAAAATGGGCATTTAGTTTAAAAGTAGGAGAAGCTCTATAATTATGTTTACATTAGTCATAACGTATTATAAATCACAATTATTATTTAAGTTTTCAAAACCAAAAAACGAAAACAATTAATTAGTTACTCGATAACTTATTATTGCAGTTTTCTTTCAAATGTCAAAGGTAACAAAGTTCTAAAGCAATTAAATTTGCAAATCACATTTCAATAACTTGGTAATTATATGCAATTATTATTAGAAGTGGCATGTGATAACAAAAATATTTAAGAGCAAATTTACTCATTAAAACAAGCTTAAAAACCCTAATGAGAAAACTCTTTCATAAATTCAATTAGTTTAAGCTCATGTAATACAAAGACATGCATAGCATAAAAATTCAGAAGGAAATCGAAGTCTTAAAATGCATGAGACACAAATTACATTATAATTTCAAATGAGTTAAAAGCTTAAGCCTCTGTAATTCATGGTCTTTAATTAATGCTATAACTCCCATAATTAATGGTTCACCTTGTCTGCTAGTGAGGTGTAAAGTAGGATTTATGAGTTAAACGTGAGAAAGTCCTATCTATCTTTATAAAGTAATTAAGTACTATTTCTTAGTAAAATAAGTATCAGATTATCTTTTATTATATAGATTTGATCAAAGAAGATGGATCAATTGTTTATAAATCCTTCTACAGGAAATACATATGAATATTAAGTAGGCAGTTTGAACTTAGATAAAACTGTAGGATATACAACTAAAAATATAACAGTAGTTCTATAAAAGAGTAGTCTTTTTATTTTGCTTTAAACATGCTTTTTTCTTATGTTATTTATACTGTGTTTAGTTTTTAAATTGATTTTGGTTAACAATTATTCCATAATTTGACATTTTTACTTTACATCTTTTAGTGCAAAATGTTTTTGTGTATTACTGCCGAAAGAAATTGTTCTAAAGTTTTTCATGAATGTTAATGTAAATTGATAAGTAATTAACTGCTATTAACTAATAGTAATACACTTTTGAAATTCAATAATTAACTTTTTGATTAAATTTAGATAAAATTCAATTATTAACTTAGTATTAACTTTATAAAATTTATTAGTTTACCTAAATAAAGTTTTTTGTATAAATGTTTTTGTGCGGGTTTGTCATTATTTATCGTGTTTATGACCTCAACATCCAATAAAATGGATGTGCTCCCCTGAAATATTAAAAAATTTAAATTCATTAATTTCTTGAAAAAAAAGCTGTTTAATGCCCATTTGTTTTATTAAACTATAATTATTAAAATTATTTAAATTTTATTTTGCTCGAGTCTCAAGAGGTTAATGCTGTTCCGTTAGAATTCAATTCCAGACTGGCACATAAAAATTTATATCTCTTTGTAATGCAGGTATGCTCATATCATACCAGGTGGTGATGGGTGTTAATACGAATAACACATTTTTCTTTTTGTAGGGTGGGGGGACACTGCAAATTAATAGTGCCTTTTATGAAAATTCTCCCTCTCACTGAATTAATTCAAAGCCGTTGGTCTGGTGGACGGATGGCCTGAGCGTATAGCTGGTCGAAGCCCAAGCATAGCCGGGCGAAGATCAATAAAAGATTTTGAGTTAATTGTTCCTTCAAAAGGTAATGTTGATTTTCCAACACCATGATGATGAAGATTGCTAATTTTTGAAATACTATTGACTGAGATTAAATTATAATTATACTGTAATATAAAAAAGGGCAGACAAAGGTACTCTCAGAGAACGAAGTTATCTTGAAATGAAGCAAAAAAATTGTTATATATTGCAAAACTAGAGCTTATTATAAACTCTTTAGATATATTTAATTAAGGGTAAAATCGTTTTGAACTATTAAATATTTAATGTAATTGGTTTTGTTTTTGAAATTTATTTGAAAGTAATTAATTTTACGCTAACCTCAATAATTTGCTTGATATTTTTAAATCATATATTAGAATGTAATGAAATTATTATAGTCCTCCTTCAGTCCCCATTTTCAAATTTTCAATCTTTAAAAAAATTTCAAGTATGAATATATTTCAATATATTTCCGAGTATGCAATTTTTAAATAATAGTTTGCATGGTTTTTCTTATGACAAGAAAAAAAAAACTTATTTCCAAGCTTTCCAATCAGCAGTAGAAGTATTACTTCTACAATATTAAAAAGGTTTTAGTTTCTATGGCATAATTTAACGACAGTTACTATTATTATTATTTTAAAAATATTCCTGATATTCCTAATCGGTTTACCCATAAACCATTTTGATGGAATTTGTAAAATAATAAGGTAGATACTATTTTTTAAGGAATGTCTTTTGAACTTTGATGCCTTTTGACCATTTTATTTGTCTTTGAATAAATAAAATTTTAATATATCATTTTATAGTACCCCATAAAGAAGTGATGTCAGTTTTTATTTTATTCTTTTGAAGTCTGTAAGTTTGCACTCGTAACTAAACTCGAAGAATATTTCTGCTCAAAAATATTCAGCTGCACAGAAACATCCTTAGACATATTAGACAGAAATTCTATGTGTACCATCCCGAATGTTTTGTGGTTTCCTGATATGTCATACAAATGACTCCTTAAGTCCTTTCCCCACAATAAATAATATATTCTGTACGCATGAAATATTACATTAAATTTTCAGTGACTGCCAAGTTACGTCAAAATCCTGCTGAATTATCACAGAATTTCATACACGAAAGACACACAGATGCCGTGAAACAATACTATTTGTGAAGCAAATAACAAATTTGGCTAGAATGGTGTTCCTCCATCCTTGGTAATGCGTCTCCATAACGGCAAATAATAACTTAGTAGTTTCGATTCGTAGACAACGATGCAATATGCTGATAAACAATAACAGAAAGCGAGGCTAGTAAGTGTCGGGATATTGCAGTGCGCGCTCTGTAATACATTTTGTTTCTATACTCTCGTTCTCAGAAACATAGAAAATTTAGGAAGGAGTAAGTTTTCCTAGTGTTTATTTTGTCGCATAACCTATGTATGTGTATTTTGTATTAACTTTGTTTGAAATAAAGTTAAGTAGGAATAAAATAAAGCAAATATTGCAACATTGCTAACCCAAAGTAATTTAAAAAACGAGTGAGAATGGAATGAGGATTTTAACATCAACAACTAATAAAATGCATGAAAAGTTATAATCTTAAAGACCAATATTTATTTAATATCTTACACAAATCCTTCAGTTAGTATATAGAGTTTTCAGTCCTGCTTTTAGCATAGGTGGTTTGCAGCTGTTCGAAATCGGCTTCTAATAGCTGATTCTGGTCTGTTTAGCCCGTGTATCAAAGAGTACGTCATGAAATCAATCAACCTGTAACCTCAGAAACATTCAAAATTTAAGAAGGAGTAAGTTTGTCGTAACGTTTATATTGACTCATCACCTACGTATGTGTATTTTGAATTAACTTTGTTTGAAGTAAAGTTAAGTATAAATTAAATTAAAAAAAGAAAAGTTGCAAAAATGCTAACCCAAAATAATTTTAAAAGCGAGAGAGAAAGGAATGAGGATTTTGACATCAGAAATTTAAAAAAAAAAGCATGAAAAGTTAAAATCATAAAGACCAATATTTATTTCATATCTTCCACACAAATCCTTCAATTAGCATGTAGGAGTTTCAGTCCGGCTTTTAGCATAGGCGGTTTACAGCCGTTCGAAATCAGCTTCTGACAGTTGATTGCGGTCTGTTTAGCCCCCGTATCAAACTGCACGCCATGAAATCAATCAACATTGTAACCTCATAAATATTGAAAATTTAAGAAGGAGTAAGTTTGTCGTAACGTTTATATTGACGCATTACCTAAGTATGTGTATTTTGTATTAACTTTGTTTGAAATAAAGTTAAGTATAAATTAAACTTTTAAAAATGATATTTGCAACAATGCTAACCCAAAGTAACTTTAAAAGCGAGTGAGAAAGGAATGAAGATTTTGACATCAGAAATTTTAAAAAAACAGCAGGAAAAGTTAAAATCATAAAGACCAATATTTATTTCATATCTTCCTCAAATTCTTCAATTAGTATCTGGGGATTCCAGTCCCGCTTTTAGCATAGGCGGTTTGCAGCCGTTCGAAATAGGCTTCTAACAGTTGATTCCAGTCTGTTTAGCCCACCCGTATCTAACAGCTCGCCATGAAATCAATCAACCTGTTACCAGAGAAACCTTGAAAATTTAAGAAGTTTGTCGTAATTTTTATTTTGATGCATAACTTTTTTACGTGTATTTTGTATTAAATTTGTTTGAAATAAAGTTAAGTCTAAATAAAAAAGTATATGTTGCAATAATGCCCAACGAAATTGATTTTAAAAACGTGTGAGAAAGGATTGATGTTTAAAAATCAGAAATTAAAAAGTAAGCATGAAAAGTAAAAATCATAAAGATTAATACTTATTCAATAACTTCCTTAGTTACTTTAACTAGTGTCTGAAGTTTCAAATCCCACTTTTAGCATAGGCGGTTTTCAGCCGTTCGAAATCAGCTTTCAACAGCTGTTTCCGGTCTGTTTATCCCACCCGTATCAAAGAGCTCGCCATGAAATCAATCAACCTGTTATCTGAGAAACACAGAAAATTTAACAAGGAATAAGTTTGTCCTAATGTTTTTATCGACGCATAACCTATGTATGTGTATTTTGTATTAACTTGGTTTGAAATAAAAATGCATATGTTGCAACAAAGCTATCCCAAAGTGATTTTAAAATCGAGTGAGAAAGGAACGACGATCAGAAAATCAGAAATTTCAAAAAAATCATCAAAACTTAAAATCGTAGTGATCAATATTTATTTAATATCTTCCCCAAATCCTTCAATTAGTATCTGCGGGTTATAGTCCTGCTTTTAGCATAGGCAGTTTGCAGCTGTTCTAAATCGGCTTTCAACAGTTGATTCCGGTCTGTTTAGCTCCTGGTATCAAATAGCACCCCATGAAATCCATCAACCTGTTATCTTCATTGTCATTACTTTGTGGTTTTCAGCCAAAATCCCGTGAAGAATTCATCATAACATGTTCAATATTTTTTCTGCACCGGAGGTATCTATGACGTTATAAGGTCACATTTCATTTATTCCGAGAATTCGAATGATTGATTTTTTTCGAATAAAAATGTTTCAAAATGACAAAAGCTTCGTCTGTTGTACGTCCATTAATATTAACATTTATATTTGAATCATGCCCTTCTCGGAGTTCAGTTTTTTTACACTCAAGGACTAGACATGACTTCCTCCTTTTATGTATGTCCGTATTTATTTATTTTTTGCTAACATCATTTTATGGAATTCTTGAAATCGTATGCTCTTGCATTTAGAGCGCCAGCATTTTGCATAATGCAATTCCCCTAAAATAACTCAAACTTTAAAAGCACTTTTGTGGGTACTAACGGGATTTTCCAGGGATGATATTTTTTATTAGCATTTTCTCTTTTTCAGAAATTCACTTTAAATGTATTTTCTTTTGAAGATAAGAAAGATACTCTTAGGTAAGATTATTTAAATTTGAATCCTGTTAGTAAGACAAATTTGAGCTCTAAGGGTCCGAGGTAACCTAATGGTAGCGCGTTGGGCTTGTCGCTGGAAGAGCTCGATTCGAATCAGGGCATGTTAAATCCGTAGACCAAAAAGTCTTTCTATGAGGTCAGAGAGGATGAGAAAGGTGCGATTCCCTGTAAATGTCGACCCTTGGGGGTGCTCGGTCAAAATTGACGTGGCAACTAGCTAAGACGGACTCCAACATTTGTGGTGCTATTATAAACACGAGTCGCACTCATCAGCCCGTAAAACATATATGTTATTCTTAATTTGACTCTAACTTTTAGACTGTGATTTTTTTTCCAGGAGTAGAAACTTGGCAACATTTTTAGATGTATTTCCTTTACTTCCATTAGGTATTTTAAATGTATAACCTGAAAAATAGACAGGGACAAAACGTCTGTTGTCAATAGAATACCCCTTATAATATTTAATATATATTTGACAGCAGTCTAAATATTAATGAACTAGCTGAAAACCCGTACTTCGCTACGGAGTACATTCAAATTAAATGCAATGGTCAATGTATGCAATTAATGCCAAAAATATGTATAAATATATTTATAATAAATACAACGATCAATGTATGCAATTGATGTAAAAAAAAACGTAAAAATATATTTATAAAAAAATCGTAACGGATATTTTTATAGACAAAATAATATAGAAGAAAATATTCAAATTAAATCTAATAGAACATACTAAAGAATATAGTACAGTTAATATAGTACAGTTTGAGGAACATTTCTTTTACTGTATTTTAATATTTTTTGGATAATTTCCAATCGTCTGCCGCATTAGCAAGAAGAAAAAATATTTTTTTGTTTATTTCGTAGTTATGTACGTGGCGATAAATTAATTTAAAGTATCAGAAAAAGAAACTACGTGATCAGCATTTAATAAATTAAATTCTAAAAATTAATCTTTAAAAATTCATCAAAAATCAGAAAATAGATATAAAGATTCGAAAAATATTTCATTTTAAAGGCATTTTTATGATATTTCTTGTGATATAAATTTTATAATCCTCGGATTATTATTTAAAATGAAAACTTTAAAAAATGATGCAAAAAAGCATAAAAATTTAATTTTAAAAATCTAAGAAGAATTTTTCAAAAATCTTTCTTAGTGCACCCCTACACTATAAGAAGAAACGCCATGCAAAATTTCAGCCCTCGAGGTCCAGCGGTTTAGTCTGTGCGTTGTCTGTCATTCAGTAAGTTGCGGAATTGTTTTATATATATGATTACCTTTTTTGATATGCTTCTTATATTCATCTGCGAAGGTTTTCAATTTGATCTTAACAAGTCTACAAAGCTGAATAAGATCCTACCTAGTACATCGTACTCAGTTATGTATTGTTTTCTCTTCCAACCATAGAACTATACACTTCCTCACATTTTCATAGCTTGCTATCTTATGTTTGACTTTAACAAACTCTGTAGCTACCATGACTGTTTTCCAGATATCTTGCTTTCTGTATGATTGCGTTCATTATTTGAACACCAAGCTTCGTCGTGATCTTAATAAACAAGTTCGTAAACTACACTGGTGTGCAAAACTTAAGAATCGACAATATTCCGTTGGTTTAAAACCGAAAAATGGAACGCAAAAGCTAGAGGGGATTTACATAAGGATACCTGATCTGTAGAAGGAAGACGCATATGTAAATTTCTAGATAGTTATGTTGCACGGCAGGTGACAGGGCTGAATTTGATACAAGGATTTTCCATGAGAAATATTAAGGAATAGAAAGTTAGCGTCCTCGTCATTGTAAGAAGTTAAAGTAAATAGTAATTGTGTTACAGGTGATACAAATGTTTAGTTGGATACATTTAAATGACTTTACGCGTAGTAAGATAACACTAATATGCAATGTTTTGTTGTTTTGAAATGAATAGGTGTATTTGAATGGATTTTTTGTGCAAATTCCGAAAATGACCTTCAAAATTTCGTATCACGTCACGTTTTTCCACAAATGATGGAAATGTGAAAATAAAAAAAAAACGGTATTTTGTAATGACATCGTTATAGGGCAACGTTCGTAACGCGTGAAAATGTTCTCTGGAGGGGCGGAATGATTGTTTAATGAGTAGATAAACATCAATATTTAGCTGATAATGGAAATACAACTGTTTCATCTGTATGACATCACGATTTGCACTACTCAGAAAGCCGAAACATGAGATAATTTATCTTGGCACTGCAGTATGACTCATACCTCACGCCAGAGCTCCCTTCTTGCTATTTGTCACATGTGGCACCATTCGAGGCAGATAGTGGTACACTGGTATAGTGTACACGTGGTACACTAAAAGATCATAGTGACGACTGCTACTTCTGCACAGTGAATATCGGGGGCCATACCAGAACCAGTAAGCATAACATTGTGTATCCCAATATCCCATCTGTCGTAAGACCAGTGCCCCATAGTGAATCCATCCCTGTGTCATCCCCGTCGAATATCAAGCCCCCAACAGACACCGATTCAGACGATGTTTCAAGTGAGGAGATGTACGAACCGGACATCATGGAGGATGAAACCTCCAGTACCATTTTCACAGCAGGAACTGAATGATTTGGTTCGCAATCAGAATTTACCTAAAGACGCAGCAGAGCTTTTAGGATCAAGACTTCATGAAAAGAATTTGCTGTGCCTAATACGAGATTCTCCTCGTACAGACAGCAAGAAGCAGAATTGGTTCCGTTTTTTGCTGAGGAAGGTGGTTTGGAATATTGTCGAGACATTCCGGCAGTCATGAAATACTTCAACATCAATTACAATCCATGACAGTGGAGGTTATTCATAGATGCCAACAAATCCAGTTTAAAAGGTGTTTTATTACACAATACTAACATCCATCCATCCATTCCAGTAGCACATTCTGTGACTTTGAAAGATACATATGATGACCTTAAATTACTGCTGGAATGTGTGCAGTAGAAATTCCATAAATGGTCTTCAAGATGATTGGAATTCAAGGTGATTGGAATATTGCTCGGCCAACAAGGATGCTACACAAAATTTCCTTACTTTTTGTGTGAATGGGACTCCAGATCAAGAACGGAACATTGGGTTCGGCAGCAGTGGCCACTCTGAAGTACATTCACACTTGGCGAAAAAACCGTTTCAATCCCACTGGTTGATCCCTCGAAAATACTATTGCCACTTTTACACATCAAAATTGGCTTAATGAAGCAATTCGTGACAGCTTTAAGCAGGGACAGTAAATGCTTTCAGTATCTGTGTGGTAAGTTTGCATCAATCAAGACTGAAAAATTATAGCTGGCATTTTTGTAGGCCCTCAAATACGAAAATTAATGGCAGACAACAAATTCGAGAAAACCATGTGTGAGTGCGAATTGCGAGTATGAACTGCATTGAGAAATGTGGTACACAACTTTTTGGGAAATATGAAGGCTTCAAATTACACTACTTTAGTGGAGGAGCTGCTGGAATCTTATGAACTGCTTGGTTACAAAATTAGCGTCAAAGTTCACTTTCTTCATGCTCATCTCAATTACTTTCCTAAAGCTTAGTGATTTTTCGGAAGAACATGGCGAGCGCTTCCATCAGGATATTAAAGTGATGGAAAAGAGATACCAAGGAAAGTGGACTGTACATATGATGGCCGACTATTGTTGGATGTTGAACAGAGACTGTACGGACGCTCACCGAAGACATTGCACAAAAAGGAAGTTTGAAGGGGAGCCCAGTGGTCAATGTTAGGAATGTTTGCTTTTGAATATGCATTGATGTTTAGCTGTTCCTTACACAATCATTCCACCCATCCATAGAACATTTTCAAACGTTACAAACGTTTCCATATAGCAATGTCATTAAAAAATAACCTTTTAAAAATTTTTTCACAATTACATCATTTATGACAAAACTTGACGTGATACGGAATTTTGAAGGTCATTTTCGAAATCTGCGCAAAACATCCATTCAGATACACATATTCATTTCAAAACAACAGAAAAAAGTTGAAAAATGCAGATCAGTGTAATTGGTAAGCTTGAAGAAGGACGCAGGGTGAATAGTCTAGCCGAGGAATTTGGTATCGCCCATAGCATTGTTTCACGTATGTGGAAGAACTTCAAAGCAGCAGAGACAGCTGTTTGAAAGATCGTTGGTGATGGCACAAAGAAAACGACATCAAAGAATGGGCAATATATCGCCCTACAAGCCAAAAGAGACAGACAGCAGACGGCAGGCAATATTGCAAAGCAACTGCAGATGGCCACAGGACTGAAAGCGTCACGGTTCACTGTGGACAGGCGTTTGCATAGAGGTGGTGTATTCGTCCGATGGCCTGATCGTTGCATCCCGCTAACGCCTGCATATCGAGGACACAATCTAAAATGGTGTAAAGACCATAAAGATTTGACTTCCCAGCAATGGGGCACGGTGCTCTTAACTGGTGAGAGCGCTTCTGTCTAACAAGCTATTCTGGACGTCAGCTAATCTGGAGAGAGGTGAGAGCATGTTATAATCCAGAAAACATTAACGAAAGAGATCAGTATGGTTGTGCTGGTGTCATGGTCTGAAGAGGCATCCTTCTAAATGTTCGTGGTGAGCTCCCCATTGTCGAACGTGGTTCAGTAACAGGAAACTACTACTACAGTGAGGTGGTCATTTCTCCCGTACGTCTTTTCCGAGGTTCCATTAGTTCTTAGTTCCTTTTAATGGACGATAATGCCAGACCTCATCGGGCGTGTTCTGTGGGTGAACTGTTGGAAAGTGAGGATATCACTCGTATGAATTGGCCTGCGAAGTCCCCAGACCTGAATCCAATAGAACATGCGCGGGATGTTCTACGGAGACGTCTTGTGGCACGCATACCTCCACTTCAAAATACCCATGGACTTGAAAGAGCGCTTAAAGAGAAGTGGACAATGTCGCCCAAACAGCTCATAAACCAACTCGTTATAATCATGGTTAGACGCTGAAAAGCAACCATTTCAGTTATAGGACATTATATTTCCTACTGAGCATCACCTCTTTGCTTCATAAAATCTTTGAGAAATACGCCTCTATACAATGGTGTGCAATGCTTGCTAGCTGTTTCTAAATAAATTCTCCGTATTAACTTTTGTATTCTTTTTGCATGTGTGATTTTTAATTCACCAATGTGTTACATGCTGAGGTGTCTGTGGTGTGAATTTCATTTGTCCAGGTCACTCCATTGCGAAGAAACTGGGAAAAACCATATGGTTCTTAAATTTTGCACACCAGTGAACATGTCATAATTTTTAAATTGAATTTCAAACTTAGTTCTCTGACAGTTATATAGAAAAGAATGATCGGAACTGACGATGTTGGTTCACCAATACGGTGCCTCCTACGTAATCAACCAGTTATTCTCGCGGATTATGTGCGAATGTATTCATTGACTAGTGCAATGTGTTTTATGTTGTTTGCACAGGCAAACAACAAACAATGTGTGCTATTACTGTCATTTATTCTGTTTCACGTTTTTATTAACAGACATAAAGACAAAATATATAAAAGTGTATACCGCAAGTAGATTCAGGAAAAAAAATATTACAAATTTGTATAAAAATGATGCTCTGTAATTTAACATTTTAACAACCCCGTCGATTTCACTTCGGTACAATATCAGGGATTATATACAATGACTCACTGAATTGCAAACATTCATTAAAGCGTAATCTGCCTTCTCCAACCTAAGAAAATCAACTTTTTAATTAGGTTTATTATTTCTTCGGGAGTGGACTTTGAAGAATTCTCGGGAAAGCCTAAAAAATTTACAAATACGTCTAGAAGTTTTAAATTTAGTTAGAAAATTCGTAAGCGAATTTCAGGAAAAAGAAAAATTAAATAAAGACACTTTTTTTGTTGTTGTACGAATTTCTAACATGCGATTGGATTTCAAAGAGAGAAGCCAACGTCGGAAACAAAAACAAATTGGAAGAAAGAAAAGCGTAAAGAAAGAAACACACGTGGAATTTCGACTAATGGCAAAAAATGCAAATAAATTTAGAAGCATTTGCCAAGTCGTATTAAATTCTCTGCAACCTAAAGAGATTGCGGGTCAGTGAAGCGTTTTAATTGCGTTATTTTTTAAAAGAAGGTTTCGGATTTAACTTTAAAACATAAGAGTACTTGATATGCAATAAAAACTTTCTAACTAGAGAGAATAACTGATTATAAATTGATTAGGATTCGTGAAGAATAAACAATATGTTTAACATTATTCAGTTAAACTTACTGTTTATTCATAACATTATACAGTTATTCATATATATATATATATATATATATATATATATATATATATATATATATATATATATATATATATATATATATATATATATATATATATATGTATATGTATGTATATGGGGACAATGGTGTAACGAGGAATTCGTTCCAGAAATAATTAATTTGGTTGGGCTCATAACGCACGTTAAATTAATGTAAAATCTCTAATTCTAAATAGTTGTCCCTTAAAATAAAATGGCGTAATTTCTATACCGTTCCCTCGTCGTGAGTGTTCTTGAGAATTTTAGCTGTTGCCCCATTTCTCTTAAACCGTAAACTTCAACTATAATGTGCTTAACCAGGTGGTTACAGGAAAGGAGTGAATACTCAATTACATATCAACATATTCCTGGTAAACTGAATGTATTAGCTGATTATTTTTCTAGACTCAACTGTGACCCTCCTTCTCAAAATGTGTTAAATGATCCTAATATAATTGATAGTAATGATGTGTTACCTATTACTTCTGTAAATGTAATCAATGCTGACCCTAGTCAAAATTCCCCAGCTATTCCCATCGCTAATGATCCCCCTATGGAAATATCCACTTCCACATTTTTGGCAGAACAGAGTAGGGATTCCAAATTAATCAAAATTATTAAATATCTAAATCAACATCAATATGCAAAATTACGTATACTTTCTAGAGGTGATATCGTGTATATTAAATCTAAGGATAGGTACAACAAAAAAATTTCAGGTCCTTTTGAAGTTATTGAACGTCACTCTGTAGTCACTTATTCTATAAGGCTATTATCAAACCCTTTTGCTCCCATTAGTAAAATTCATATTGACCGGTTACACTTGGCACCTCACAGAAAACTCCATTTAAAAGATAATCACTCTAACCCTATAATGTTTAATCAACCTGCTACCTGTCAGCAAAATAGGTATTTGTTAAGGTCCACAGTTTTATAGTAAATTTTTATAGTGTGTTAAGAATGCGCACCTTAATGTACTACTAATATTCATTTCAGCGCTGGCGTTGTTTTGAATTTTTCTACTATTTTTCCTGTTTCCTTGAATATTTGTTTTGCAATGTTTATTCCAAATTCTAAATTTCACTATTCTGAATGTTTACCATGGTTAGTCTAAAATCATAATTCTAGTATACCTTGTTACTAGACTTAATGTGTAAATTTTTGAGTGAGTAAACCTTAGTGTCTTCAATATTGACTTAAATCTCCAACTTCAACTTGGATTTAGAAATTTATATATTGTTTATTTCCTGTCTGTCAATTTTTGCAACATCTAATTTTAGTCTCACAATTTACAATGTACTTAAGAGTTTTTTTTGTTATGAGACATTGCGACAACTAAGATAAGTGTATACTGTACTTTACTTTATGTTATTATCATTTACTTGTGTGATATGTGTGGCACATTCTACTTCAGTCGTTGGTATTATTATTGTCATTTTAGATATTTTTTTGTTTGTGTACATTTGTTTGTGGTTTGTAATGGTACATGGCTTGGCATGAGTAAGCATTGGTAGGAATTTCATTGATAGGTATTCCATTGGTAAAGATTCCATTAGTATTATATTTTTTTTCACCAACATGGTTTGCACTGACATTTTTATTGTATAAGCACATAGTTACTGTATTGCATCTCATTTTAAGATTCCTAGTTACACATGGAGTGATAATATTATGTTTGTATCTTGTATTGGATGTGAAATTATAATTATTTTATTTGATCAATGCATAGTATGTAAGTAAGCAAAACTACTCTTTATATTCACGAATTTTGACTTAATCCTTCCAGGATTATATTTTTAATGGTTACAAACTTTAAGTTTATATAACAATGTGATAAACTTAATTATTTATTTTTTTTCTATTTTTTTCAGTTTTTTTTACCTCACTTTGTCAAATTTTGACAATTTGCTTTTCACTGATTGAGACACTTCTTGTAAACTGCTACATTCCTTTTATTTTTTTTGCGAATGCTAGTTAGTTCCATAGTCCGGTATTTTTTTGCACTTTAGTAAGATTTACTCTAGTTCTTCAAACCACCTTCTTTTTCTCATTTTTTTTTATACATTTATTGTTTGTTTTCCCCTAGAGTAATATTACTACTTTGTTGTTTTATTATTTTTGTAAAATTAAATTTCCTCACTCAAGATAGGACGTCACCGACCTGCTTGGGACAAGTCTCATATACTTTCCTTTTTGACCAAAGTTTTGTTTATGATTCTAGCTCTGTGTTGCTGTGTTGGAAGATCTTTCGATCAAATTTAATTTTATTTTTTAAACTTTCACATGAAGTAGGAATTTACCTAAGGCTATATGATATAGTCATTACTACTTTTTGCCCAACTACATCCCTTGTGTGGATTAGGTCTTGGTGCATTTTTTTTCCTCTTAGGCCTCAGGTGTAATAATCCTTCGCGGAAACATTTCTGATCCTAAATTACCTCATTTTGACTTTTGTTTTTTTTATGTTTTGTTTTGTACCCAAATGTTCAGTAATTTTATTTGACACCTTGTGGTTACAATTTGATGCATTTATTGATTAAGTTTTAAGCTCACACTATTTTAATCATGCATGGGCATAAACAAAATTAGGTGTATGTTTTAGTTCAGAGCCAAAGAGCCTGACATTATTTTTTTTTGAGTGATTTTTTTTTGTATGGCTTCCCAATGTGGAGCAATGTCAAATTAAGAAGTTTTCATTTCTTTTCAGATTAGGTTGTATTAAGTTACTTCCGTGATAACTTTCTTACATTTGTGATATTAATTAAGTAACTTACAAAATTATAGTTCCCATATCTCTGGTAGATTAAGTTAGTTTCTTAGAGATCATCCGCTGTGTTCCGTGGAAACTATGGTTAGCTTAGGTTACGAGGGTTAATTTAGTGTATTTCACTCTGTGTGAAGCAATATTAATGTAGATTATGTAATATAACATCATTTTGTTTCTCTCATTATATGTAACGAATTCATGGTTTTCAATGGCCATGTAAATATACAAGGCATATCATGACATTTCAATGGTTATAAGGTTAAGTTGTTTTGCTATAAGATCAGTCAATAATTTCACTCACTCCCATGAATGTAACTAGGTATATCATATTTTTGTAAAAACTTGGAAAATGTATCCCTCAACTGATGAATCTCTTTCCTGACTGCTTTATGTAATATCAGGTATGTTTTGTTTATATTTTGTTATGAGTGTATGTATATATATGTTTTCCACATTAGAGTGGACTTTGTCAAATTTCTTGTCATCTCTGGCCAGAGGGGAAATTCTGTAACGAGGAATTCGTTCCAGAAATAATTAATTTGGTTGGGCTCATAACGCACGTTAAATTAATGTAAAATGTCTAATTATAAATAGTTGTCCCTTAAAATAAAATAGCGTAATTTCTATACCGTTCCCTCGTCGTGTGTGTTCTTGAGAATTTTAGCCGTTGCCCCATTTCTCTTAAACCGTAAACTCCAACTATAATGTGCTTAACCAGGTGTTAGTACCAGGATTCCCTTGTTAAGTTTCACTAAAATGCACTTTTTATGGCTGATAATTGCAGGGTGTGTCATGTGAACATCCAACTAGCTTTTGTCCACGCACGCCGTGTAAGTTTGCTCACTAAATTGGCCCCATAAAATCTGTTGTAAGTTAGAAATATATATGTGTGTTCTATGCTACTCCTTTGTCTGAGAGAAAGTTTTCCCACGTGTGAATTTGGCGACAGCTTGGCGTGAGGGCAATCTCTGAGATGTGCTTTCTCTCCTCGTTCGACCAATCACGCCGAGGCGCGAATTTCGTGTATCAGGGCTAAGCCATTCACGGTCCTCCATTTTGGCGGCGCGTTCGGTGTCCTCCTCTTGGCGAGGCTTCGGCATGGCCGGGTTCTTGTTATTGGCCACTAAGCGCTCGTGTATTTTTTTTTACTATATTTTTCCTCCGCGCTGAGGTAAGCTTCCGTACGCGTGGCACGGGTGGTCTGTCTTTGTTAATTGGCGCTTTTCTTGTTATGGTTACCCTCGTGTCCGCGTTTTTCCAGGCATGTCCAGTGATGAGAAGAAATATACCAGATAGCAATATTTTTAGTGAGAGAGTCGTCTCTTATATATATTTTTGTTTTTAAGCACCCCGGTCAGTTTTTGCTCTGCCAATTCTGCATCGGGGGGCTATTTTTGCATTTGTCGAAAGCTATTGATCATCTTCAAGCTCAATAATTCCGAGCTCCTTTTTTTGCTTGTAAAGATTTTTTTCATGTTACCCAAGACGGCACAGAAAATAAACATTTTTTTATTTTTAATGATTTGGAAGATTACTTGCTTACCAGCTTCCTTTTTTTGGACAACGTTGACAGTGAATTCCGGGTAATTGCGGCACACAGGCAATATAGTACGATCAAGTATTCGACTCCTCTTTCCAGCCACCCGAATTAGGGGTCTCCTGCTACCGTTCGGAGAAACTAAAAAAAAAACCGTAGTCTCTCGTCCCTTAAAGAACTTAATCTGTAGCATTAGACATATCCTGATCTCATGGGACGACACTTCAAGGATCCTACAACTTGGATTTGATCCCTCATCAACGATTCAATATTATCTTCTGGACTTCCACTTAGACTGTTTCCGTCACTTCATTTTCCCTTTACGAAGGAGACTGTTGTCATCCCAAAACATCAATAGCAGATAAGTTTCTACATCACAGAACGAACAATTCCCCTTCACAAAACCGGCCGAGTCTCCAGTATAAATGGAGTAAACCAACTTATTTTTCTTCATGGACCAAGAAACTACTGCATATGATACCTATAATACAGCTACGAATCGGGAAGTCACCACAATATCATTTGCATTTTAATATTGAAGTGGAATCTGTATAAGTTATTTGGACTTAATTAAGGAACACAAAAGTCCGTCCTTCCGAGACATCTTTAATTAGGTTTCGTTTCCCACATTCTTAAATTTTGGCTGATTGTATAATCCAGTGCGATCAACTTTATTATAATAGTAGATAATTTATCATTGTCATATCTATAGAACTTTGATACACAATATATATACATAGAATAGGGCTTATCGAAATAATGGAAACAGCGCTTAAAAAATGTTCGTGCGGTGCGGCGTATGCAAAATACGACGACGACGCTATTGTTGAGAATAACAAAGTGTAGTACGAGTATAAACCGCAGTTGCAGTTTAGTAGATGTAAACTTAACTGTTGGGAAATAAAAGGGGAAAACATCCGATCTCAGTGACTTGGAGATCAGTATGATTATCTGCGATATTCTTGCGGTTGTTTCTGTAACTAAAACTGCAGAAATTATCGGTATATCACGAAGCACAGTTTCAAAGAATATGACACAATAAAGATATGAAAAATTTGTGCCACATAACGCAAAAAGTGTGGAGTCATAGGGAGATGTCATCAAGGGGAATGCTCGACATTGTACAAATTGTACGACTTAAACACAAGACTACATTTACAGTCAGTCGGAGGCTACCTAAAGATGGTACTTAAGGTTGTGCTGCAATCCAGAAACTTGTCATTACAGACACTAATGAAGGGAAAAATACATCTGTACTACTACTAATAAAAATATTATAGCTAGAGTTTTCGCATCTCAGTTTTTTTCTGAACGTCATTTGAGGTTAGAGGAGCCGTTCAAAAAAAATAGTCGATTTCGATGTGAAAGCCTCCGTAAAAACATGTTCCATTTTTAAAGATGTTTAGAATAGTATTTGTGTTTTCATTTGGTTAAGTTGTAATGGGGGGTGGAGCTATAGTAATGTTACAATGACGTAACCTTTAGGATAGAATGGGCTGCTGTTTCGCCATAACCGTCACTTACGGAATTGGGGTGTGTACGCATCGTTTACTTTGCATTAGGATTTTTGTGTGCTTGCATGTAAGGCGCGTTGAGCCCATACTGTAAGTTGTGTTTGTCTTTTCATTTTCTTCTTGACTAATTGCTTCTTTGGGGGACTCGGGGCCTAGGGATGTCTTTTGGGCTTACCTGCATCCTATTCAGAAAGTTCCCCTTGAGGTAACTGACATGGTTAGGCTCCCTGAGGACGAGACCTGTGGGTTACATCTGTTGTTTTATGGTTCAGTTCCGGCACTTATACAGAATCTTGCCGTTGGTGCGTGGATGCCCAGAGTGCTTGATTTCTGTTTGTTTTTTGTCTATTTTAATATTATTTTTATCTATCTCTGTTGGATTATTTATTTGTTTTTTTCATTATGGGGATATGAAGCTTCTGCGCTATCCTCTATTGAAAATGTTTTCATTGCAGGATAAGTTTTATGTTATAGTGATTTAGCAGTCTATGCTTGAATTTTAATTTTGTTTATTTCTATTGTTTACATTTTACATTGAATATTTAGTACTAGCTCTTCCTTTAAACTAGAAATACGGCGGCCGTCATTTTGACGGTCTCGGATATACTATGAACCGCTATGTCTGTATTTATGTCCTCAGGCTTCAGAAATGTTATGCTTTTTGCTAATTTGACGTGAAATATGCACACACATTTACAAATTTATATTCGATAGTAAAGAGGGAGAGAAAATGTTTTGTATACCTACTGAGACTGAAAGCCGTGAATTTGATGGCAATATAGAAAACAGTAGAAATCTTTAAAATAATACCGGGAAAATGTTAGTTGCTTGTATATACTTATCTTATCTTATGTTTCGTCGGTTCCGCCTTTTGCAAATAACAGAAATATTGGATCTTTGGTAATATTAGTGTTGAAAAATAAGGACTGCACAAACCATGCATATATTTTTACGGATAAACCATACTAGGTTGTCAGCTCGGCATACCTGCATAAAAATATATCTGAATATATACTAATTTATTATATATTGGTATGAAATAGTTCAAAATTTAAAGCATTTAACCATTTAAAAAACATCAAATATTTTAAATTCTTGATTTTATTTTTAACCATCAAAATGACGGCGTTCAATCGTTTTAGTAAGAAAAAAATTCCCGTCTATCTAGTGTTAAAACGTGTAACATTTTCCAATTAGTGGAGAATAAATTACGATTTTATTAATTAATGGTAGATGAGGAATATAATAATTCCAAAAGATATACAGTAAGAATGTAATAAATAATTTTTATTTGTATGAAGCCTTTAATAATAATTTTTTTAGACTGCAACTATCTCCCTCCAGAGAAAGAAAGAATTATCGATCGATCACAATTTTCATATATAATCCAGTTATTACTAGCCACTATTTATTATGTATTTTCATACTTGTTCCTAGAGCCTGAATATGTTTGATACAAGAGAATTAATTTGATTTGAAAATGGCCTTGACTTTATCAGAAATAAAAATTGCATAAATGCGACATTCTTATCATAATAATTCGATAAACTAACATGTCTGATTCGATGTTCATATTGTCGCTATAATCAGGACGAGCGGTTTGCTGGTAATTGGATTTTTCTTTGAGTTTTAAATCGTGAATGTTATATTAATCGAAAAAAAGAAATCAGGCGAATCTATTTCCATATTTTATAATTCGCACAACTAAAGTGATGTGAAATATGATTAAATTTAAAAGAATCTTTTCATGTATCCTAATTTTAATGAATTTATTATAAACACGAGAACTTCAACAAATGTATATGTTAATAAATAATCGCTAACAAATGTATGTAGTTAGTTAATAATAGCATTTTGATATCTAGGCCCATGGTTGAATATTGTTTCCATTACTTAGATATAAACAGAGATGTAATAGAACAGAGATGTAACTTTGTTTGTGACTAGATAATTTATAAGAATTGACTTCGGCCATAAATCTCTAACAGAGGTATTTATGCAGAGATATGAGCTAAAAGGAACATTTGCATTTAGACTACGTGTTCATGCGGTTTATAAATATTAAAAAATAAATAATTTAAAATTTCCTTACCATGTGCATGCATAGCTGACAGAATCACAGGGGAGGGTACGACTCTGCTTGGTAAAATATTCCCAGGAAAAGAGCTTATAAAATACAAAATTTCCCAGAAGATTTACATCATTTATTGCCACAAAATAAGTTGCATCTGCAGGGCTAGAAATTTCGTTGATAAATGATGAGGCAGTCGACGCTTTCGAGGTGCTTATGCTCGGTTATTTTTGTGGAGATGGAATTTTAAATTTTCAAACTGTATACATATCTAAAGAATCCTGAGAATTTATGAAATTTAAAAAGCCATTCTCGAGGCGCCAAAGAAAATAATGAATGCGCGATAATAGGGCAGTACGCAAAATCAGCCTTGTTGCCCCAACGAGTCAAGCCAGTGTAATCGTTGAGTTTTAAAATGCGAGTAAATTGCAGTTGATCTCATCCTGATGATGAAAGGGAAAAAACAACAACAACTTTGAATTCCATTAAATTTTAATTTTCGCTCCTCTCTAATAAATTTTCTGTCAGAGAATGTGTTATATTCCTCGTGAGAAATACATTATTGCTTGAAATATATTTTCCATGCCTTTGAAGGCTGGGATACGGCATGTTTTTTTCTCTCCACACGTATGCGTATATTTAAATATTTATGTCACATACAATGAGACAGTTGCAAAACAAATGTGAGAAAGAATATCTCAATGTATGCCCAGAAAAGAAAAATTGAGTCCAATTATCCTCACACAAATATATATATATATATATATATATATATATATATATATATATATATATATATATATATATATATATACATACATATATATATGTATATATATATATATATATATATATATATATATATATATATATATATATATATATATATATATATATATATACATACTAGCTGAAGTACCCGGCGATGCCCGGGATTTTAAGAATGTTTGTTGTTAACCAAAATCAATTTAAAAATTAACACAGTATAAATAACATAAAAAATATATGTGAAATGTTATACACGTCTCAGAATTTCAGCCTTTAATCATTGTAATACTGAAATCTGAAAAGTAAAAATGTCAAATTCTCTAATGTTTGTTAACCAAAATTAATTTAAAACTAAGCACAGTATAAATAACATAGAAAAAAAAACCTTGTGAAATCTATAAATATATAAATTTATAATAAACTCCTCAGAATTCAGCTAGAATTAGCCTTTCATCATTGGGGTAAAAAAAAGAAGCTGCAATTACAGGTTCAACAGAAATTTCCAATAGAACAATGATATGACTGCAGCGTAGCCTCTTAAAAAATAAAGTGTTTGATTGAGGGCTGCATACCATTCAACTCCTCTCCACATTTAACTCCTATAAACATCCTCTACATAATAAATTCCTTTTCTCTCCATAATAAACTCCTCAGAATTTTGGTATATTCAGTCTTTCATAATAGTACCACTAAAAACTGAAACATCCTCTCCAGAAATATAAATTTATTAATTTCAATAATTAAACACACACAAATTTATGAATTGCGCAAAAGTTTTTTAACCAACATTTGAATAATTCGTAAATGAAAAAGCATATGAAAATAAATATAAGAACTTCCGGAATCGAAATTAATTACCCTTAATTTTTAATTAATAAAAAACAACATAATATGAATAAAAACGATAGTTGTTTAAAACCATATGAAAATAAAGCTATTATAAAGATAATAATAAAAAAAGCATAAGAAAATAATGCTCGCGCATGAAGTTAACGTTACGATATAAAGATAGTAATAATAATATAAACCGCGTGCATAAAATATTTAGCTTTTCAAGCGAAATAAATTAATTTTTAGAAAAAAACTACTTTTAATCGAGAAATTAAATACATTGCACAAAATTTTGATTTTACCAACTTTCTACCCTACAATTTACAGCCTACTTCTTTTAAATAGGGTGTAAATATAAAGTTTTAACAGCCAATTGAATGCCAGTTAAAAACGATTGTTGTTTAAAATCATATGAAAATTACGCTATTAGAAAGATAATAAAAAAAAGCATAGGAAAATAATGTGTACGCATGAAGTTAACGTTACGATATAAAGATAATAAAAATCTATATATATAAAACAGTTGCGTAACTGACTAACTGACTGATTGACTGACTGACATACAAAGTACAGACCAAACCGCTGAACCTAAAGGACTGAAATTTTGCATGGCGATTCTTCTTATAATGTAGGGGTGCACTAAGAAAGATTTTTGAAAAATTCTTCTAAGATTTTTTTTAAATTAAATTTTTAAGCTGCTTTTGTAACTTTTTTTCAAGTTTGCATTTAAAATAATAATTTGAGGGTTGTAAAATTTATATCACGAAAACGATCATAAAAATTCCTTTAAAATGAAATTCTTTTCGAATCTTTACCTCCATTTTCTAATTTTTGGTGAATTTTTAAAGATTAATTTTTACAATTTAATTTATTAAACGCTGATCATGTGATTTCTTTATCTGGTACTTTAAATAAATTTATCGTCACGTAACAACGAAATAGACAAAAAAAAATATTTTTTTTCTTGCTAATGCGGCAGACGATTGGACATTATTAAAATAATATTAAAATACAGTAAAAGATATGTTCCTCAAACTGTACTATATTCTTTAGTATGTCCTATTAGATTTAATTTGAATATTTTCTTCTAAATTATTTTGTCTATAAAAATATCCCTTACGATTTTTAAAAAAATATTTTTTTTGTCTTTTTACATCATTTGTATACATTGATCGTCCTATTTATTATATATATATATATATATATATATATATATATATATATATATATATTGGCATTTATTGCATACATCGACGTTGTATTTAATTTGAATGTATTCCGTAGCGAAGTGCGGGTTTTCAGATGGGTTGGAATCATGAAGCTAGAGAATCATGAAGCATCTGTAGCTTCATTGTTGGAATACTAAAAGTTTAAAATAGTGGCGCCATCTACTGAACGCCTGTGAATCGAGAGTCGCCTCTTTCAAAAGTTGTTGGTTATTTATTAATTAAAAATATTGGAAAGTTCTTGTGGATCTGTAAATATACATGTGGTAAGAGTTTTAAAATTTATAAATTATCAACCTACACAGGTGATAATTTATCCGGCGTTGCCCGGGATTTTAAGAATGTTTGTTAACGAAAATCAATTTAAAAACTAAACACAGTATAAATAACATAGAATAAAAAGCATGTGAAATTTTATACGCATGAATAAAAAGAAAACCCAACATAAAAAACCATAAATTTACAATAATTTCTTCAGAATTCAGCTAGATTTAGCGTTTCATCATTGGAGCAAAAAAAACCTGAAAAGTAAAGCATAATTTATAATAAACCACTAAAAGCTGAAAATCAAAAATGTCAAATTGTCTTTAGGAAAGTAAAGAATTTTGAAAAGTAAAGCTGAAAAAAAAAATGTCAAATTGTCGAATGTTTGTTAACCAAAATCAATTTAAAAACTAAATACAGTATAAATAACATAGAAAAGATTTAGCCTTTATCATTGGGGCAAAAAATCCTGAAAAGTAAAACATAAAATACATAAATTTATAATAAACCTACCAAAATCCATTAAAAAACTAAACACAGTATAAATAACATAGAAAAAAAGTATACGAAATGTTATACACATTAATAATATGAAAAATAAAATAAAATAAAAATAATTTTTAAAAGATAATAAATAAAAATAATAATAATAATAATTTAAAAAATAATAAAATAAAAGCTGAAATTACAGGTTTAGCAAAATTTGTACGATCCGTATTCGAACCCACGTCGTGTAGCGTAGTAAATGAACGCTTTTACCGATTGTGCCACAATGACATGCTGCTTTATTGAGTAAATAAGAAAGTATTCGTACTAAAATTACTGCAAAGTTGCTATGGGTTGGTGAATATACGTGTATTTATGGAGTAAGAGGAGTTTTAAGTCAGAAATAAGTTAGCAGGATAGAAGCTTAGTCTTTAACTCTTCAATAGACACAAAGACATAAGCGAGGGGGGTTGCAGTAGCGATTAAAAAAGATCTCGTGACACTTAGCGTGGTTGATTCGAATTTTCCATCGCGTGTGATAGTGTCAATATGCCGTTGGATCCGATTTATTTTAGAGTATAAAATCTGACTTGAAAGATTATTATTTTCATTTATTATTCTGGTTTAATATATGACTTGAAACTTTTTGATTTTATTTATTTTTATCTTTTCACTCGCTGTTTGCCAGCTAACCCTAACGTGGATGCCATATTCAGAGGGGTGATTCCCCAAAGAGTAACAGCTTACATTTAGTTTCAAAATTGTTGGTTTTTTATTAATTAAAAATCAACGGTAATTAATTTCGATTTTTGAAGTTCTTCAGACCCTCGGCTGTTTTTAAAGACCCCTGTATGTAAAATTTAACGATCGTTGCTCCTAAACTGTGGATTTCTATACAATTTCAGATAGAGAAACATTCATTTTTATATATTAGATATATATACATATATATATATATATATATATACATATACACACACACACACATATATATATATATATACTAGCTGAATACTCATACTTCGCTACGTAATATATTCATATTAAATACAACGATCAATGTATGCCATTGGTGTAAAAAACACGCACAAAAGATATTTATAAAATATCCTAACGAATACTTTTATAGACAAAATAATGTAGAAGAAATTATTCAAATTAAATCTATAGAACATACTAAAGAATATAGTACAGTTAATATAGTACAGTTTGAGGAACATATCGTTTATTGTATTTTAATATTTTTTTGGATAGTGTCCAATCGTCCCACGCATTACCAGGGAAATTTTTTTTTGTTGTTAATTTCGTTGTTATGGACGTAATGATAAATTAATTTAAAGTACTAGAAAAACAAATCAAGTGTTCAGCATTTAATAAATTAAATTCTAAAATTTAATTTTAAAAATTTCACCAAAAATCAGAAAATGGAGGTAAAGATTTGAAAAAGATTTAATTTTAAAAGAATTTTATGGTCTTTCTCGTGATATAAATTTTATAACTCTCAGATTACTATTTTAAATGCAAACTTGAAAAAAGTTTAAAAAAAACAGCTTAAAAATTTAATTTAAAAAAATCTAATGAGAAATTTTCAAAAATCTTTCTTATTGTACCCCTATGAGATCGCCATGGAAAATTCCAGCCCTTTAGGTTCTGCGGTTTGGTTTGTGCGTTGTCAGTCAGTCATTCAATCAGTGAGTTACGGATGTGTTATATATATATATATATATATATACATACACACACACACATGCCGGGTGTTTCAAGATGGTGATCTTATTATAGTGTTCTCTATGGATATTTTAGCTTCATGAATGGGCTGTGACCTATGTAATTTGCAGATGAATATTCCCCGGTACGGGATTTTGTATGGTAGAAAACAAAATTAGTTCAGAATCTCGACAATAGAGGGCGCTGCTGCTGCTGCCGGGGAGGGACCAAAAAAAAAGAGGAGTAATAATTGTGAAATGAGACATTTTATTTCAGTATGATTTACAGCTTCAAATGATCAATATGTCCATTGCCACATTCCAGTACTGAGTACAGTTGGGGTATTAAGACCGATAAAGCATGGAACACCATATCAACGGGAAGGGCTGCTACCTTCTCCCGTATGGCATCTTTCAGTGCTGGTAAGGTCTTCTATAAACCCGTGATCTGAGGTAGTCCCGATCCAGAAATCACAAGGTGTGGGATCTGGTGATCTAGAAGGCCATTCTGTCTGCTCAATAGGCGATCGGTGCCAAACATTGACCATAGTAACTCCATCACTTTATGTGCCAAGTGGGATGGAGCTCCATCATTCATAAAAACGATCGTGTCCAATTCATTGCATTCATGTAGGCTAGGAAGGACAATGGATCGTAATAAATCATAATGCTGTGTACCTCTTATGGTGAAAGTCTCTAGGCCCGTGCTCCTCAAAGAACAAAGGACCGAGCATGAACGATGCGGTAAATCCCCACTACGCAGTCACTTTTGCTGGCTGCAACGGTACTTCAGCGTACTCATGAGGGTTGCTAGTAGCCCAAATGCAGCAATTTTGAGAATTAACTATCCCATCTAGAGAGAAAAGTGCCTTATCCATCCATAAAATATTAAGTAACCAAGGTTCATCGCTCTTCCTTTTCGAAAAGGCCCATCGTATAAATGTTTCTCGCTTTGGTCCATCCTCTGGTAGCGCAGCAGTTTCTGAACATGTTGTATTTTATACGGATACCTTCGTAATGTTATTCAGAGAGCTTTCCAAACTGTAGTTACTCGTACACCTGACACACGTGAAACAGCACGAACACTGGCTTTTCCATTCGGTGATGACTCAGCTTCGTTATCGACATGTTCCTCCACGATGGTGGTCACTGTACTGGAGGTAGATGGTCCCACTTCGTGGCACATCTTGAACAAATCCTGTTGCTTCAAATCGCCGCACTATTCGCAGCAATCCAAATGCTGAGAGTGATCCTTTCTCCCTTTTCATCTACCGAAACTTCCGTACAGCAGCTGCCCTAGACTCCGAATTCGTGTGGTACAGCTTAACCAGTAACGCTTTAACTTGAGGCGATTACATGACGACGGTGACTAGTAAGCATGATGAGTAGCCTGTGTGCAACTCTGCTTTTATGAATGAATGTCTGGATTAACGTCATATGACGCCAGATGACACATTTGCATATGTCATGAGTAGGTACCATGTGCATTTTTCAATCACAACAACATCACGCACCATTATTATATTTGTGTATTAAAAATGTGCATGAAGTATTCACTAATGTTTCTGTATCGAAATTTTGCGTCGTGTGAGCGATATGCAGTTGTTTCATAAAATTATCTATAGTAGCGCTCCCTATTGTCGAGATTTTGAACTTTTTTTTTTCGTGTCATACAAAATCCCGTGCCACGGTGTATCTGCAAACTGCATGTCTCTCTGACCGATAGTTTTTTTAATCGCGTTTCAATTTCGCACCGAATTTTTGAAACACCCGGTACATACATTTATATGTATGCAGAATAATCTAATTGGTCGCAGCACATTTCTGAAGCTAAAATATAGAAAGAGAACGCTATAGTAAGTAGTTAGCTCCTTACAATAAAAACCTTAACTCTCAATCCTGCTCGAATGTGATTGGACATAGAGCCGACCATTATTTGGAGCTGTTGTACAGGAACACTTTCTTCAAGCATAGATCTCGCAACTCATGTTTGTGGGTAACTACAGACGCATAAGCCCAATCCATTACTTCTTCCCGTAAATGCACAGTGGCATTAAAATCTATACATTACGCAGTTGACAGATAGATGTACGGTAAATATTTAATCCTTCAGGAACGAACGAGACATATAAGGAGCTTTTGGTTATGTGGCATTATCAAGCTGAAAGAGATTTTTTCCAGGAAAGTAATCGGTACAGATTTACAACGGACGTGTTGATGAGTTGATATGGTAGGCATTAAGGTTTCGATTAGATGTAGTGCTCCTGATGGGAGTTCTCAGGCCGTTTCAAGCGAAATAATGTTTCTCACGAAGACATGTCTCAGACGATGACAAAACAATCAGAAACTTGTATTATCAATGCTACACTAGACGTATTCACAAGCTCATGCGTTTCATGTTATATTCATATTTTGCAATTAACACGGGATAGGAGGTAGATTATTTCCTCAGATGATGCCAAAATTACCTATCATGAAATAATTTGGTGTTTGTGATTATGAACTCAATTTAACTGCAGCTTCTGTTTCTCGGCTAAAAGGAGTAATAGTAAGATTACGTGGGCGAATATCTGGTAAATGGGGAGTTCCAAAATTGATCTCTTATAGTTGTTCAGTAAAATTCTACCTCCAAAAACTGTTTTTAGCCATCGGTTTGTGTTTGGATCTACATTGCTCTTTACAGGCTTAAGCGAGAATGTTGGGTCCAGCTCCCCTGAAGCCATGTTCAAAGTCGTTCTATTTTTTTCCCATCTTTCCTGGATTAGACATGCTCAGTTGCAGACGTTGATCACTGTATATCGTTTAATACGGTTTCATTATTCATTGTCGAAAGTCTCCAATATGTGCTGTTCATTCGGATTAAAAAGTAATTTGATTTGAACATAACAAGATCTTTGTACATACAATTGCAATATGAATGCTTTATAGCTTCTAAGCGTAAGTTATATATATATATATATATATATATATATATATATATATATATATATATATATATATATATATATATATATATATATATATATATATATATATATATATTTATAAGTCAAAACAATTTTTGTTACTTAAACACACACACACTTGTTACTTAACACACACACAAGCGTTTTTTGTTACTTAAACAAACACACACACACACACACACACACATATATATATATATATATATATATATATATATATATATACACTGCTGGCCACCCAAATTGCAACACCAAGAAAGACAAGAGATATCACAACAAAATTTATTTTGTAGATAACATGTTGACCAAGTATCAAATGATTAAATTTATAGACTTCTGTGAAGTGTGGTTCCTGCCAAAATCAGTAGCCAGAGTAGCCACCATTGTTGGAGATCACCGCTGCCACACGCCTCGGCATTGATTCAAAGAGACTTTGGATGAGTTCTTGGGGTACAACAGACCAAGCAGCTTCCACACGTTGCCAAAGTTGATCTGCTGTGGCAGCTGGGGATGGAATCTGGGTCAATCGTAGAGCAACCATGGACCACATGTTTTCTATCGGCGAAAGATCCGGAGAGCGAGGCGGCCAGGGAAGCAATTCAATCTGGCGATTGACGAAGAACCGTTGGACAATGCGTGCCACGTGTGGTCGCGCATTATCCTGTTGAAATATGGCTGTGGGCAAGCCCTGAAGGCAAGGAAGGACAACTGGCTCCAACACCTCGGAGATGTAGCGCTGGCTGTTTAAAGTACCGGCAATGCGTACTAGAGGTGTGCGAGAGTGATATCCAATACCGCCCCATACCATAATACCCAGTGCAGGACCAGTATGGCGGTGCATAACGCAGCTGTTCAGCATCCTCTCTTCACGGTGTCTCCAGACTCGAATGCGACCATCGTGGTATTGCAGACAGAAGCGTGACTCGTCAGTAAAGACAATTTCATTCGATTCTGCCGTCCACATCCTTCTGTCATCGCACCATTGGCGGCGGAGACGTCTGTGGTTCTACGTCAAGGGTAGACAAAGCAATGGACGTCTTGCGGACAGACCACTCTGCTGATAACGGCGTCGAATGGTACGCGCAGACACTGGATGATGCTTTACAGACTGCATGTGCTGTGCTATGGTTCGTGATGTGACTGAGCGATCCGTCACTGCCATGCGCACAATTTGCCTGTCATCACGTGAAGTGGTGCGCTGAGGTGGAAGCGATCGAACACGCCGGTCCGTCGCACCCTCCTGCATCCAACGATCACATATCCGCATTACAGTTGTTTGGTTTCGTCCAACACGACTACCGATATCCCTGAAAGATAATCCACAATCTCGGTAGGCCACTATCCTTCCTCTGTCGAACTCGGATACTTGATCAAAAGATGATCGCTGTTTTCGACGAGGCATAATTGATCGTTTTTTTGAAAAAACCACAAGAAAAACAAAATTGCCGAACTTGAAATCGTCGAAATCTCCAAGTCTTAAATAGCGCTTTGAAGTGGTGCCACAGGCGCGCATGCTGTGCGTCTGCGCTGAAATTCTAATCATTTGCATATCTTACCTCCGCTAATACATGTTGTAAATTTCATGTTATTTGCATGTTTCCTTCAGGGTGTTGCATTTACAGTGGCCAGCAGTGTATATATATATATATATATATATATATATATATATATATATATATATATATATATATATATATATATATATATATACATATTTCATAGTATGAAATAAAGGATTTTGTACTGTTACTTTCTACATATTTGTTGCATCCATCTGGGAGTTAATATAGGATTATATTCATGTTATCGTGTTCCAAAGACAATGTTCAGAACGCTTTGAGGTTTAATAATGAAAGCCAGTATTTGTGACATTCCCCAATCTGCTTTTAGGTATACTGTATGTACCCAATTGTTATTGGAAAGCAGGAGCAATTATTACTGGTAAACGGAATTCCCGTGTTTGAAGTCTCACCGGATCTGGAGCAATGGATCGCGATTAGTGACAAAAGATTGGTATCTTAGATTATAAGCTGATTAACAACATGTTTATGCAGGTTAATTACAATGAATTGATAATACTCAAAGCCACGAAGAGAAAGACGCTATTCGTGAGATGTCGTAGAAAATAGAGTTAATTATTAATGAAATCTTGGTAAAGAGAATTAAAAATATATATCCAAATTTAGTATATTTTTGAACACTAGAAGGCTCTGGTACGCTAATAAAAACAACATCATATTTGGAATGTAACCTTTTTTCTTCTAAATCGATTTTCTGACTATGAGAATCAACGATATATAAAATATAGTGAAATTCTTTATAAAGCATGATCCTCAATGCTTGACAGTTGTCTCAACAAGGGGTAGCTGCATTTAGCTGTTTTAGTATAGCCACTAAATCAGCAAAAGTTATCACAGTTCCACTTAAGCCTGGTCATATGCTTTCTGAATTTCAGGAAATTGTTTGCAACGTCTTCCACTTTGTCTTGTGCAGTAGAATGCTACCCTCTGCCCATAGAAACTCGTATGACTCCTCGAAATTTTTTATAGTATTCCCAATTCCGATATACTTTTTGTCCTTTAAACGTTGGGTCTAATTAGCCCTCGTGTAGCAAAAATTGACCGTAGCGCTCCAAACCAAACCAAACCTTTAAGCGTAGGTTCTTTTACTAAATGCTCCATACGCCGGTACACTGGTAGAAAAGCGATGTTGTTACTCTCATTTGGTATATACGTTTTACTAGAAGGTTCAGTTAATCTGATGAAGACTTGGCATTTATAGTGTGCCATATCCGTTGTCTGCAATGCCACGATAAATAAGCTTGTTTTGTAATGTGTCCACGGCCTCAGAATCCTTCAGGAACACTAAAAGAAACTATATTGATTCACCATCTTTCCCTGATGTATATACATCACCCCAAAAATATCGGTTTTATTATAACTTAACTGCATATTTGTCATTTTATTCTTTCCATTTTAGAACTGAAATAAATGTTTTTTTTAATTTCTCTTAGGTAACTATTATACGTTGAGACAATTTTAAACAACTTTTCTTTGATTTGTATTAAATAATTTTGTGTAACATATTTGAATTCCTATAAATGTCGAAAATGCATCTACACATATGCGTATATAGTTACGGATCTAAGCATAAAACACTTCCTTGTATAGTGCAGAACTCATGAAGGCTAGTATACTAATTGCCTGTTTTATCAATATCACTTTTTTTCAGTGCTTGCTGAATTTTTACTCCATTTTATAAGTGAAGAAATTTTCCCCAAAATTTATTATTGGATATGATTAAGTGGAGATATCTGAATTGTGAACAATAGTACATACAGAGAGGGATGAAATCCACATTATATTTTGGTACTTGCTGAATTTTTACTCAATTTTTTTATGCGATAAAAATTTTACCCAACAATTTCTAATTTGAATTTTGATTATAAAGTGTAGATATCTTAATTTTGAAAAATAGTACCTACAGAGAGGGATGTAATTTTTAAAACCATTGATGTTGGGTTTCTCAGTCTTATCTTTAACTCTGTTCTGAAGTAATGGAAATTCACATTTTTTTAATCACAATGTTTTAGAATCATCCTTATTGTGAATTTATCAATGATTATAAATATTTTGCTGAGCTCCCACTACCCCTTATAAAGTATATTTATGATGACAGGTAATGGTAACATTCCTTACATATGTTAATTTCAGTTGAGTTGTTTTGCAAAAGAAAATATAAAACTAAAAGCGACCATGCTGGTCGCGCAGCGGCTAGTTATTATTATAAATGTTGTAAAATTTGATTTCAAGTTAATGCTAGACAAATAATAACTTTTAATCTTTACTGCATAATACATATTTATTATTTTCAGTGAAAAAAACTAACAAGGAAAATATACCTTAAAATGGAAATTTCATACTAATCTTTCCTTTATATTTCATTAGAGCGCTGTAACATCCCGAAATATCGCAATACTTTTACAATCTCTTTTGCCCTCATCTGTAGTTCATTACGAATTCTCACCTTAAGCAAACCTAAAATAATCAGGTTTCAAAGACGACGTTTGTTATGCCGATGTATCTGAAAATTAAAGCCACGAGTTCCGACATTTCCGAACCTGTGTTTGTTCCGAATTTGACTCCTGATTACAATTCCAGAACGCCCTCAGCTGTTTCGGGAAAATGGAATTATTCTTCTCCATTTGATATCCTGCCGCTCTCACAGAGGTATGAATGTCTGTTTGATACGGCTGAATCATATTTAAAGTTACTAAGCAGATAATGTAATCGGAAAAATGTAACGGAGATTGAAAAATATAGAACTTTAAGCTTAAGAAAACAGATTTTGTATTATATATATGCGTTTACAAATAAATTGATTTAAAGAGATGGTGGACATTACAAAGCAATTTTTGAAATTTTTACCTCAGAGATATAAAATTTTGCATATATATTCATTAAAGTATAACTATGTTAAACACATTATAAAATTTTATAAATACTTAAAAAAAATTATATTTAAAAAATTTAAATTAATTATTTTAAATGCTCCTTGTGATCCAACTTTTAACTTCCCCCCTTAATTTTGCATATATATTGCTGATAAATACATTTTGAACAGAGTTACGTATCACTCTGTGCTTTCGTTGAATAGTTAATTTTTAGGAAATATTTTTATGCTTGTACTCTGAATTTTCGAGAAATTTTTATACTTCTCTACACTTAAGTTAAACTTTGATAATCTGAATGATCTCGAAAACTAAAATGGATACATTACTTTATTTTGATGTATTTGAAGAGTCTTTATTATAAATTTTATAAAATTTCGACAAAAAGTATGACGCAAGGAGCATTTCAAAGACTTGCAAATCTGGAAATGACTCATTTTGAGAAAAAGCCATTTAAAAGATAGGTTTTCAGATACCTTTCATACTTACTTTACTAAAGCCACCAAGTTTTCATTTTACTTTTCACTACATATTGTTGCGAATTTTACAAGTGTATGGTAATCTAGCCAAATATGAGATTTATCGCCAAATTAGCGAGGGATTTGATGATTTATTTTGGTCGCCAAATTTGGCTATATGGTGCCAAATGGTCGCCAACTTGCCGTCTAGACCTTCCTAGAAGCATTTGGAAATATCTAGCTAACTGACCGATAGGAGGCGCTTTGGAAGTCTAAAAATATACCTGACATTGGCATTGGAACTCGGTATTCTTTTCTACTGAAAATTGAACGTTGAAAGTGGTTAGACGTGTAAAGCATTGAAGACTCTTGTATCCTCACTTGTGTTTTTAGAGTTTTCTGCTAAATAGAAAACAGTTGTTACGTGTTTTTTGATTGAATTTGTGTATGCGCCTGATGAATTTACAGAATAATAAATTTTATTTTGTGTGCACTTTCTGAAGAGATTTTATTCAATCCTAACAACCCAGGAAAACGGAGCGATATTTTCAATGCATTTTATTCCAATATTTACATATTTTAAAAATATTAACACCCCCCCCCCCCCCAAAAAAAAAAAAAGAAAATTCTTTCAAAAAAAAAGATTTCAAAGAAAAAAAAGATTTCAATTGTGTTTTAATAACTAATAATATTAACAAGTCAAAAGTTTAATGAGCGTTATTAGTTCTACCTTTATATATAATAAACATTTTTTTTATGTAAAATTTATTTTTTGCCCATCAGACCTTTATTTCTGAGTAATTAAAAAATCTCGAATATATTGATTTGTTAAATTGAAAAATTAACAAAGAGACGACATCTACAAATGAATTTTCCGAGATATGTCACTTAAAATTATACTCTCTGGTATCGCTGGAACTGTTTAGGTGGTAGAATACTGGCTTGAGGTTAGTAGACCGGTATTAGTGTCCGGATCATTGCAAACGGGCGTTGTAGTGGAACCCAACTGTTAGAAATTACAATGATAGACCCTTGGTAAGCGTATGATGAATGCTCTTCGTGGTAACGAATTCAGCTTCGTTTAAGCATTAAATCTAAAGTAATTACTTATGGACATGGCAACATCTTATGTTGCTTGTGTCATAAAGAAAGTGAAGAATATATACGTAATAACAATCGTGGTGTCAAGTGGTCTTTTCCTTCTCTTTCAATCACTGAAGAGACACCATTCGGATAAAAGACGTTTATTGCCTTGACTCACCAACCTAGACATGTAAAAAGGAATAAAAGAATAAGAATAATTTGCACGTAGCAGAAGCTCTAAGATGCTCTAGCCTACTCGCTGTTTCTAGCTCACCTAGAATGTTTGCACAGAGGGATCGTGACTGTAGCCTCCCACCTTCGTAATGGGGCTGCTATGCTCCGGCTCTCCGAATTCTCAACTGATCATCTTCCCTCGAGACCGTTTGAGAGTCGAGACTTCCCTTGAGGCGCACCTATTTCTCCCGAGTTTCAGCACAGGCGACACACACACACTGCGATGTTATGCAATCTCTTTCTATACTTTAGTATCAGGCACAGTCTCTAGCTAAAGACGCCTAATACAAATATAAATTAGGAACGTTGTTGAAAATAACAAGGAAAATAAAGAAAAGGCTGACAAAGGTAAAAAAAAATAAAGTATTACAAGTGTGAGCTATATTTAGTATTCGTAATCTATACTAATATATAAAGAGAGAGAGCGGATTTTGTATGTGGAGGGTAATCTCCCGAACCACTGCACCTATTTGAAAAATTCTTTCACTATTTGAAAGATACATTATTTCAGATGGACATAGGCTATATATTATATATATCTGATCAGTAGAAAGAATGTTAGGGGCCTAAATGTTGAGCTGATGCTTCACTTTTACAGCTTTTCCTTTGTCAACCATAGTCAAGTAACCATAGCAACACATCAAACGATATTTTCATTTATTTTCAGTAAAACATTTAACATTTGAATTTTCTTTGTCAACCATAGTCAAGAAACCACAGTAACACATCAAACTACATTTTCATTTATTATCAGTAAAACATTTAATATTTTAAAGATTCAAGTGGAGGAGGTATTCATAAATACAAAAAGGATTTTGGAAATTACGTTTGGAAAACGTTAACGTTTGGTAAACGTTTAAGGGTTTATTGAAGAAAATTACATTTGGAACTACGCTCTTTATTGGACATTTAAGGCAAAAAAATATTTACAATTTATTGGCTATCAACTGGAAATTTATTGGTATAATATTACAGAACTTTATTTAACTTATAAACTTTATGTTTTTGAATTCATGTACAATTTTATGCACAATTTAAATACTTTTTTTTTCTTTCTAATGTGGCAGACGATTGGACATTATCCGAAAAAGTATTAAAATACAGTAAAAGAAATGTTCTTCAAACAGTACTATATTAACTGTACTATATTCTTTAGTATGTTCTATTAGATTTAATTTGAATATTTTCTTCTACATTATTTTGTCTATAAAAATATCCGTTACGATTTTTTTTATTGATTTTTTTTTGTTTTTTGGCATTAATTGCACATATAGACCGTTGTATTTATTATAAATATATATTTATTATTTTTTGGCATTAATTGCATACATTGACCGTTGTATTTAATTTGAATGTACTTCGTAGCACGGGGAATGCACAGGTATTCAGCTAGTCTATATATAAAAAACAGTTCCGTAACTGACTGACTGACTCACTGACATACAACGCACAGACCAAACCGCTGGACCTAAAGGGCTGAAATTTTGCATGGCGATTCTTCTTAAGTTTGCATTCTTAAGTTTGCAAGTCTAACTTTTTTTAAGTTTGCATTTAAAATAATAATTTCAGGGTTTTAAAATTTATATCACGAGAAAGATCATAAAAATTCCTTTAAAATGAAATCTTTTTTGAACCTTTACCTCGATTTTCTAATTTTTGGGGAATTTTTAAATATTAATTTCTAGAATTAAATTTATTAAATGCTGATCACGTGATTTCATTTTCTGGTACTTTAAATAAATTTATCGTCACGTGCATAACAACTAACTAGACAAAAAATATTTTTTTCTTTCTAATGCGGCAGACGATTTGATATTATCCAAAAAAAAAAATAAATATCCCTTACGATTTATATATATATATATATATATATATATATATATTCTTTTACATCAATTGTATACATTGATCGTCGCATTTATTATAAATATATATATTTATTTTTTTTTTGGCATTAATTGCATATATTCACCGTTGTATTTAATTTGAATGTACTCCGTAGCGAAGCGCGGGTTTTCAGCTAGTGTATCTATATAGTTGAATAGCAGTTTCTACGTTCATGTTTAGCGTTTAGACTATGAAGTATAGAGCTTATAATAATTAATTGTTACATCATATGTATACTGGTGTCATAATAGCATTAACAATAGCCGGGAAATTGAGAACATTGCATAAAATATTATTAAGTACTCTCACATATATTATTTACACGTTTATCAATTAGAAATCTGGAACATTCCATTTTCAAGAATCATAAATTGCTATTTTCTGGATATAGTGGTATGTAGCTAATGGATTGGGGGCCTGAAATAACGGCCGTTGCAAATCATTTGAGGGAAATAGGACCAGAGACACCGACCACCGAAGAGTTATTTGGAATTTCGGTTTTAGGGATCGCAGTTATCTTTAATACTGGAATGTTTCCTTAGACATGCTAACCAGATAAACTAGTCCTCTGTCGCATCTGATTCTTCGTAAAAGCGTTGCTGCTGGCGGCCCAGCTGAACTCTACATCCTTCGCCTTTGACCCACCCGATAAGTAGTTAACTCAAGAGCGGGCCGTGTCTAGGAGTCTTCGACGGAAGACCAACAAACACAAAGGGAAGAGGAGCTGAGAAATCCCAGAGGTCGTAATCCCAAACGCTGATCTATACGGTGTCACGGGCCGACAACAAGCTAAAATCTCAGATGAGATAAAATAAATGAGACTCGACATTGAGTTAAGCAGAGGCACGAATTAAAATTAAAATTAAGTTCTTTTATTAGAACTCACTATATACAAAATATATACAGTTAGACGTTAAGCTAGACACGAATCATCGGAGTTGCTAGGCATGCATGCCACTAGCCACTGGTCTCAAACCACAATCTATCAATTTCACTCGCTGGCCAAACGCTAGCCTCGCCTCTGTCGTCTCACGTCTCTCGCTCTCTCTAATGGTGCATATACATTGGTGCAGAGTTCTCTGCCTGTGCCTTGGGGAATCCAGTGATTTATGTTCACTCTGTACTCTGTACTATGCGTGGATCGCCTCTTCTGGCGGTCCATCAAAGAAAAAGCGGGGGGGTCAGCGGGTCAAATGGTGTCGAGCGGGGCCGGGGGAGACACCAGATAAGAGAACCCTTGGGGGCGGGAATGGAGGTGGTTCTAAATACCGTGTCTAATGTTACCGTGACTAATGTGATGACAGGAGTCGGGGGTCTGCAGGCAGAGAACTCTGCACCAATCTATATGCGCTATAAGCCCCTTCTCCAACCGGTTACTACTCCCCTCCGCGGGGGTTGGATTTCATTTCCGCCATCTGGCGCCTTGGGGTCTTGTCTTTGTCGCGCTGGCCCCCTTCCATTCAGTCCAGCCTCTGAAAAACCACTTTGATACATAGCAGCGGCTAGTTCTCTGCCGATCTTTTTCCTCTCGTATTCTCGTATTCTCGTACTTCCCCCGGACGGATCTTGCCGTCAGGGGGCGGACGGCAAGATCCGTCCGCCCCATTGCAAACTGAAATTAACGATGCGTCCTAGAATGACAAAAAAGCTATTATCTGGGTTTTTCTATGGGAAGTCCCCTTGACCCTTGGATTGCTGGTTCCCAAGTCTCAGTTGATTTCTTCTTCGTACACTATCGTCCTGAGAACGTTATGAGAAAAAATGGGATGTTGCACGGCATCACAACGGAAGCACCCCCCCCCAAAAAAAAAAAAAAAATTAAAAAAAATCCACATATATTACCGAAAGGTTTGATACACTCAAATATGGGTAGTTGCAAACAATGGTATGTGCTGTCAGTGGGTAATATGCTCACGCAAAATTAAATGAGTTTTAGATTAACATTCCGCAACTCATTTTAGTAATTCTTCTCGCGAAGCATTCTGATGGAAAATAAGCCGGACAATTGTCGAATGGCTAGGGCGCTGGCATTACGGTACCAGAGTCTGTGGGCTCTAGTCCCACTCTGGAATGGATGTTTGTAGCCATTCGGAATCGGCTTTAAGCTGTTGGCTCCGGTCTAATTTGCCCTCGGGTAGCCCCCCCCCCAAAAAAAAAAAATGACCGTAGCGCTCCAAACCGAACCAAACCTGATGGAGTGCAAAAGAGGGCAATTTCCTCTTCCAAATGTAACAAACACTACCTCATGTAGTCATATATATCTATTTTTTTGAAGGTGAGCAAACTATTTTCTTTTCAAACAATGTAACATAAAATGTTTTTATATTGTAAGGTTATTAAAGGACATTATATCGTATCAGTGGTTGGAACATCGGCCGATGAGTTGATCACGCCCTAAATCATTTTCAATGCGAGATTATTTATGAATATGTGAGAGATGGGATCTTAAAAGCGTCTCTCCTTTAAATTAAAAGATTTTCCACGGAGGCGCGAGTTCTTTTTGGTTGTAGGTTGGTAGAATGTAAGGACGTCCATGTGCATAGACGGGTAATTATATGTTAGAATTTCGGCAAGGGAGGAATATAATGGGTTTTGTTCCGATCTCGGTCTTATTGATCATGAAAGGAAAGGTGGATATTTCTGATGCCAGAGTTGCGATCGTTTCAATGCATCCGTCTCATATATGAAAAGTTTCCTTCAAATTATCTGAGCATTTTAGAAACATTATTAACATCCAAATACAGATCAGACCAGACATCAGCATTATCGAAATAGGCTCATCAAACTCAAAATTCATTACTTTCTGGCTTTAAAGTTGAGGATGATTATTTGCATAAATAACAACACTTGCATTAATCATCTTGGCTATGATTTTCATATCCACCTCGTATCCTTCTAGTATACGGAATAATTTTCCAAAGCGCATAATTCAGTACTTTATTACTACTGTCTAAATGGAGCAAGAGAATTATTTCATTAAATTATACCGCAGTGTTTGACGCAGACACTTCTGCCGGTTGCAACATATTAATACAGTAATCAGGGTTCTTCTCTAGAGTTTATTCCATTCTGCTTTAATGGCACTGAGGGAGGTAAGAGCCTCGCTTGAAAGGCATACGAAAATTTCTATAATCTATGCTTCGAAGCATTTTATAGTTATGGGAAATATGAAAATATTCTCTATGTAAATTTTCCTCTATTAATTAGTATCATACTACCAAATTGTGTTTGAGTTATAATAATAGTAATGATTAAAATGATTAAAATGCCTTTGATTAAAATGATAAAAAGATACTCCAATCTAAAAGTTTTAACTATTAACCAGACTTTGGTTAAAGCCGAAACAAAAGTATCCTTTAACACATAAGTTTGATCAATATAATGTAAATTTTAAGTTACATCTGCAGAAGCAATAGAATATAATAAAAACAGAAATGGTTTCAGTCTACATCCTCTACTTTTAGTCCTCACAGTACAAGTACTAATGGCCTAATTTGTAAATTACAGAAACGCGCGCAAGTGTATTAACCATAAATGTGTTGTAACCTTTTAAGAAAAAAGGGAGCTGCGATACCGAATCGGGACCGGTCCCCCCAAAAGGACGATAATATCGTACTGCGGTAACCTCCCGAATTCGGGCAACCGAACTCCCTGCTTTAGAGACGTGTGTGAGGGTTGTCACTCCCAATCAGATCTGACAAAGACTCGAATCAGATGCTCAAAATGTGCATCGTTGCACAATTGACACCGACAAATGAAACACTGACGCACGCTATCGTATATATATATATATATATATATATATATATATATATATATATATATATATATATATATATATATATATATATATATATATATATATATATATATATATATGTCAGAATTAATCAAGTTAAAATTAAAAGGGGCTTCAGGGTAATTTATTATTTGGCACCGAGCGCCATCATTTTCACAGATCTTAGTTAGAAATGCTTCGCGTGAATTGGGAAATAGAATCCGTCTTTGAGATGTGGCCTTGACACGCGTCTTTGGCCGGGCGAGCGAGTGTATTTTTAGAACAAGCATAGGCGTCGATGAGTGAAACTGTTACATAATACCAGACGTGGCGTGAGTTCTAGAAGTTTTCACAGGGCATGCGCGAAGGTTTTTCGCTTAGGTTTTAACAAAAGTTTAATATAGCGTTATTGGATTCCGAACTGAGAGGTAGCGCGCGTCCACGAGATGAGAGATCGAAAATGGCACCGATTGAATGCGGTTATTATTTAGTAATTTGAATAAAGGATTTAGTTGTAAATTAAGTGTGTTTAATTCCACAGGCTACGATTGTATTGACTGCATAGATTTATTATAATTATTAGTGGGAACGAGTTTGGAGGGAGTGCGAGAATTTAAGCTCGTGATATATATATATATATATATATATATATATATATATATATATATATATCTTCATTCATGCATTCACAGAAAAATACTCTTTGAAATCCCCAAATAATGCATGAATATAATTATTTATTGGAAAGAGCCCTTCCGAAGAATAATACCCGCCTCGAAATAAAGAAAATCCAATCCACGAACGATCGAAAGGGAATGACCGCATCAGTAGGGTTATGGTTTTCACGCCAATTTTGGCCAAAATCACGCCAAATCGTTCCTGATTTGGTACTACAGCCAAGTGAAAATTTTTGGTTCACTTTTTGAAAACGATTTATGAAAATTGGCCACCTAGATAATTGTGTATGAAAATACACAATTATCTAGGTGGTACGTCCGCAATGTTCGCATGCGAATAAAATGCGATTAATTTTATAACGAGGTTGGCGCTTTGTAGTAGGTTGAAAAAAGAACCCGTTCATTTGTTGCCATTGTTTCTTTGTCAAATAACAATGGTGCGCATAATACAAAACCATGTGCCGTATCGACGCACCAAGGGAAAGAACTCTAGAGCCAAAAGTCAATTTTAACTTCGATTTTTAAACAAACTATACAATGTGCAATTCTAAATTAACGATTCGTCAGAAGAGGAACACTTAATCTTCAAAACGGTACCTCATTTATTGATTTTGGTTAAGTATGAAGGGAAAAAAAAGAGATCGTCACCAAAAATTACGCTCTAGAAATAATATATCGCTCACTCCTTTCAATAACGTCATATCTCGAATATCGTTGATTTTTAGTTATGCTTGTTTTCAGAATGCCCTGAAAGAGTAGTATATCCCTGAAAGATCGTCATATCTCACCGCTCAATATTTAGCCGCTAGAGAGCAGAATTGAAATTTATTTTCAATGTAATTCAATGTACTTTTCAACTTTCAAATCACTCTCCTGAAAAATCTTGTTTTTCTTAGATATGGCGTTGTTGAAAGGAATGAGTGATATAGGATATCAATAAGAAAATGATTTAGTCTGGATTTTATATGAAAATAAATTTCTAATATTCAAACTGGCCGAATTTTACACGTATAAACTCATGTGATTACAGTCAAATGTTGCCTTAATTAAAAGCAAAATATTTTATTTTAATAGAAATGTGTTTACATGAAAAATGATATTTATAACTAACTTTCTCTATGACACCCGCATTCTAGGATACTTAAAACACAGTTATTTAAGTACTTAAGTATAACTAAACTAAAAACTAAACTTAACTATACTCAACTATAACTAAAATAAAAAATGGCTCACTACGTGATTGGCACAAGCTTGTCAGGAGGGTTAGTATTTTCCGTTCACGAATTATTTCACCTAATTTTAGCAGCGTAAAAATCTCTAGTCCTTTTTGGAACGTTTTATAAGCAGCTTGGGCTCCAAGTTCTGAGTACAGGACACTGGGTGATTTTATGAGAAATCACTCACGACTTTTTGGTGCAGAATTTATGGAATTTAAACATTCATTCGTATAGTTAGCATATAGTTAGTTCTAATAGTAATAAAATTACTTCATAAAATCAAATTTTAATCAGTTTTAGCTGATCATGCTGATCAGGAAGTTCCTTCTTGACCACATAGGCGGGAAATTGTCTCTTGACCGTTTCATTTCCTAACTCCTCCGTCTGTTATCAAAAGGCCAACATAGGTGAGAAAATAGTTTAAAAAAATGCATCCCACGATTGATGAAAATTCTTTTTTCTTATTAAAATAAATCTCTTAATGTTTATTTTTATCTCTAATTCAGTTAAAATGTGGTTGTTTTGTATGCGTATGTCTGCATATCTGTTTATTTGTATATGACTTTATTTTATTATTTATAGCATATGTATAAATGTCTGTATAAACATCAAGTTCAAAACAAAACTTTCAAGAAAAACAGGTTTCAAGATAAAAATAAGTCAATATCTCAGATGAAATATAAGATCAGTAGTTCAATCAAAAATTTTGGAAACATTGCAGTGTCTTATAACTTAAGAACTATTTTTTTAATTCAAAAACTAATAAATGTAAAAGAATTCGTTATCATCATAGAATGATACGCCTACAACGAATGACAACTTGAACTAAAATTTTCCTTCTGTAGATATATAGTAGGCACTAATAGAAGTAAAACGTTGAATTCAAATTCTTAAGGAAATTATTTTTCAGTCGAAATTCTAGGGAGATTATGATGTTAAGGGAAAATTATATGCCCATTCTAAAACTGTCTTTTTTAAGGGTGCTCGAAATCATGGTGGATAGAGGTAATCTTTTTCTAATAGTAGTAAATAAAACAAGGCCTTTTTACTTCAAGTTCAAATAAAGTATTGACTAACATACATAGTAATTAATTAAAGAACACATAAAATCACACTATCAATAAAGGGCTTTATTACAGTGTTCTGTAATAACAATGATGGAATATCGAGTGGGAAAATTATTAGCTGTAGATGTTGCAGATTTTTACATTAACAAATATTTAGATTCTTATCAGTTTGAATTAACCGTAAACATAGTTAAAAGCTTCCACTTTTAGGAAACTTTCCTGAAGAAGGAAATTACAACACAGCTTTGAGATGTATAGAATTCCGCGATAATATCATTTGATAATTCTAACAAGGACAGTATATATGCAGGCAGAATATATGTAGCATGATTTGATGACAAATATTAGTCATGCATTCGCTGTACAACCTCTCCATGAGAGAGAAATCGTTAGTATTAATTTACAAACTTTCACTGCAGTCTAACATTGCATAGCTTTCTTTAGGATAGTGTTTGCTTTTAGTGACATGTTGGTGGTTTAAATTCGATGTAGATAATTGTGCCTGATATTAGTTTCAAATATATTAAGCAAAACATGTTTTTATTAAATTGTTTTTTCCTGCAGTGTGTTGGGAAATATTTTTGTAACTTTATTTGCTTGAAAATTCTTAGAAATATTGGACCGTTGAATTTCTGAAGAATGATATTCCATCACACATATACCATTTCAACTACTAGAATGTTCGATAAATTCTTTTTGCAATACTAAATAAACATGATAGTTTTGCGACCGAATCTATTCCACTCTAAAAGAACTGTGAAACCTTATATTCGACTGCGTCTGAGAAAAAAATGAAAACGAAAAAAAAAATAATTATTATTGTTTCTAATCCCCCCTGACCGGAATTTATTCCAGACCAGGTCCATATAGGCTAATGAGCTGAGAGGTGCGACTCTAGTTTGTAATGGCACCACAAGGGTCGGAGTCCGACTAAGCTAGGTGCCACCTGTATTTTAATCGAGCCTCCCCAGGGGCGGGCATCTGGGCATCTGGGGGGGGGGGACGGGTCGTACCCTCTTCCACTCTCTCTGACCTCATGGAGGTGCTTTCTGATCTACGGATTTAACGGGACCATATCCGGCCTAGACAAGGAGGTATTTAACCTTTTCCTTGGGAATACATGCTAGGTGGGATAGTATGTACCCCAAAAATACGGGCCCAAGCATGAATATATATATATATATATATATATATATATATATATATATATATATATATATATATATATATATTATATATATATATATTTATATATATATATATATATATATATATATATAGAGAGAGAGAGAGAGAGAGAGAGAGAGAGAGATAAATATATATATATATATATAAACCCTAACCCCCTGAATGGCCGTTCTTTCAAAGGGGGTAAGAAATTGCCCGCTCAAAAGAGGGAGTCGGAAAAATGGGCCTCGTAAGCTAAAGGTTCGGCGTTTGTCGAGATTTGATCCGAGCGCCCTCAGCACCAAAAACTGACACGCTACCGCTAGGCTGCCTCGAGCTTTAGTGAAAAATAATTGATAAAGTTCATTTTATCATAGCAATCATACGAAAATAATAGCAATCAGTCGCATATCATAGCAAAAGTCTCGAAGCCTTTACGAAGCACGTTCATGTTCAAAGACTACATTTTCATCAAAATGTTAAAACCAGTCATTTTGACTGACTGGGAAGTTCTTCTGTTTTAAAAACCACTCATTACATAAAAATCCTTTGTTCGGGAGAAACCACTTCTTGGTGTTTGAATAGAATTGGCACCCTAATGAATGGTTAAGCAGTTCCAGCATTTAGTGATATACCGTTCAAAAAACCTCAAATATAATCAAGGTAACTCAATCCGGCAACCATTATCAATTACTAATGGATTCTGGATGCGAGGACAAATTAACCTCATTTTCTACGGTTTCATGCCTGCCCTAAACTACTGGGTAGTTTTACATTAATCTGCACTTCCATTTCTCTCTAATAGGCTTTCTCTCTCCTTCACACGTCCCGAGAGAAGTAATATATTTATTATTCATTAGAAAAACGAGATCGATCAGCTCATGGGGAAAGAGAAGCTGGTAATTGCCCGTGATTTGATTATTGTCCCAGAGGAAACAGAAATGTTACTGCGGATTTAATACATAATTTAACGCTTCTTGAGGCTTTTAAAAATTACAATGATTTCACAATGACTTTAAAAGTATGGAGGTGGCACTAGATAAGAGAATAAGTGCATTTAACTCTCCTAGCGGCTCTGATAAAGGAACGGTGACAGTTAATTAGATTTCGCTTCTCTTGTTACAGTTCACTGCTTCAGTTATTGTAAGACGCGTGAAAAAAATATAATCATGCTTACTGTGACAAGACAACTTTCGTAACAGGCTTAAGAAACTTTGAAAATCTAGATAAAAAGGGAATTTTTTAAGTATTTAAGATTTGAAAATTCATTCATATATTTTCCTTTTTTTAATAGGAAAAAAATATTCTCTGGTTTCATTGTCCTTACATCTGTTGTACTTTTAAAAATGCCACGAAACAAGGTTTGTTTCCCTCTGTATGAAATATTACGTTGCATATAAATTTTACAGTATTATAAACATATAAGAAAAAAGTTATTAAAAGACTATAGAGTTACATATATAAAGAGCTGTGGGGTGGGAAAAATTGTTCTAGAAGATTGTTATACTGTAAATCTTTATAAGATTTTTGTTATTTTTAATGCGTAGAGGGGATGAAGTTATTACAAGGCATTGATTTACATTTTAATATATATATATATATATATATATATATATATATATATATATATATAACAGTTCCGTAACTGACTGACTGTCTGACATACAACGTACAGACCAAACCGCTAGACCTAAAGAACTGAAATTTTGTATGTCGATTCTTCTTATAGTGTAGGGGTGCACTAAGAAAGATTTTTGAAAAATTATTCATAGATTTTTTTAAATTAAATTTTTAAACTGTTTTAGTAACATTTTTTAAGTTTGCATTTAAAATGATACTCTGAGAGTTATAAGATTTATATCACGAGAAAGATCATAACAATTCCTTTAAAATGATATCTTTTTGAAATCTTTACCCCCATTTTCTGATTTTTGGTGAATTTTTAAAGATTAATTTTTAGAATTTAATTTATTAAATGATTTATTAAATGATCATTAATTAAATGATCACGTGATTTCTTTTTCTGGTACTTTAAATAAATTTATCGTCACGTCATAACAACCAAATAGACAAAAAAATACTTTTTTTTCTTGCTAATGCGGCAAACTATTGGACATTATCTAAAAAAATATTACAATACAGTAAAAATATATTCCTCAAACTGTTCTATATTAACTATACAATATTCTTTAGTATGGCCTATTAGATTTAATTAGAATATTTTCTTCTACATTATTTTGTCTATAAAATATCCCTTACGATTATTTTATAAATGTATTTTTTTACATCAATTGTATACATCGATCGTCGTATTTATTATAAATAAATAAATAAATAAATATATGTATATATATATATATATATATATATATATATATTGGCATTAATTGCATACATTGACCGTTGTATTTAATTTGAATGTATTCCGTAGCGAAGTGCGGGTTTTCAGCTAGTATATATTGTAACGCGTTGATCGAGGTAGCAATCGACTCAACAAAAAATCACAGCCAAATAAATTAAAATCGACGAATTTATTTCAATTCGGAGGAGAAAATTTGGAGATTGAAGATCCGTTACACAGTTAATGAAAGTCCTCTAAAATGACGACTGAGTCCGTTAGGAGGAGTTACCACTTGGAGTTTCGCTAATTCAATATCATCGAATAGTTCGTTGAAATTAGAGCAAGTCCCTCGATTTTCACTCTCTGCAGGGCGGATGACTGCGAGGCACTTTATAGCATCAGGATGATCCGGACTGATGATCTCGTCTTGAGACCTCGTCGAAATTTAACCAAGCTTCCTAGCCGAAGCTAAAAGTTCTCTTCGTGAGAAATAAGCCGCCGACTACGCAAGTCCGCGTATAGCAGTTTTCTTTCGACCCTGGATGGTCGGAGGTGTCTACCACAGCTTAGCAGGTCGCTAAATGACTTTTTCTCGCCCCGTCTAATTTTGGACTCTCTCGCTCCGTCCAGAGAACTCGTCTCCTATTGGCTCTGCTAATCGTGATGTCATTCTAGACTTTTCGATTTTCTGGCAGGCAAGGTTGAAATTCTAGTGATTTCATGGTGGTCCCACGTCATTAATCTGGAGCACCGTGGCGAATTTCTGTTCCGCCAAGATGTCACGTTTTTCCAACCGCTTTGTGTTCCTTTCGTTCTAGCTCGCTGTCACCTGCTATACGTTAAAGGAGGGCGTGTCGGTCAGTTGCGACAAATTCCAGCCATGTGCTGCGTATATTTTAATTGTGTGAATTATTTTAATTAGTCACAATATGTATATTTATATCTATATACGCACACACTATCTACAAATAAGTAATTGGCCACCTGTGATAAAAAGAAAGTACAAAATTTATTCATATTCCATAGTTGGTAGAGCTTCCATGTGAGGCAATTAGGGCCTCAACCCTTCGGAACATGCTTTCCACACGTCCTTGTATGACGGCTAGTGGTACTTTCTTCCACTCAGCTTGACGAAGACATGTAAGTTCCTTCACCGATTTTGGATGGTTATTGCACCCCTTTATTCCCCTTAATATATATATATGTATATATATATATATATATATACATATATATATATTAAGGGGTAATATATATACATATATATATATTACCCCTTAATATATATATATGTATATATATATATATATGTGTGTGTGTGTGTGTGTGTGTGTGTGTGTGTAGGCGCACAGTATGTACCGAAGTGTTATATAGACAATATAAAATAATCGAGTTTGAGTTAATTATATGCCTAAGTTTGGTCGTTCAACTACATGTTAGTACAGAAGTTATATTATCCAGAAGCCCGAAAAGCGGGCGAACGATTCCTTACCCGATTATAACTTGTTTTGAATTAGAGGAAAAAATAAATGTAGGTAGCGTGAGTGATGTGATCACGCCTCTGAAAATTGATTGATTTTTCACCGAGATTCGCAGTTTCTAATTCTCTCTTTCGGTGGGGAGAATATAAGATTGTTCAACAGCGTGGCTCTTAAAGTTTTTTGAATATCGGAGTGGGATGTAGATTATAGTTATGGTATTTTATTGTTTGATTTATATCCTTTTCATTGTGCTTGAAAATTACTTGAATTAGGATAAATCCCATATATAAATATCTTTTTGAAATTTTTATCGCTTAAAAATCTGAATAGTACGGTATGAAAATTCTATTGTAGCAAACTTTCTAACCTGAGGCACATACATGAAATGAGGTACTTTTCATGTCTTAAAGACATAGAGAAGTAAATGAATCATCGTAATAATTTACAGAATTTATGCAGCAATATTGAACAGAAAGGAAAATCTTCTGGACACACTTTAAAGTTGAGGGGATTTATTTACGTGGGAGTACATATAGTCCTTCCATTAGGCCTTTTTGTACCTAAAGATATAAACTATTTCTCAGCAATGTCATTATTTAATATCAGATTTTTTTCTTAATTTTTTAGTCGTATGAAGTAAAAAAAAATTAATTTTTTTTTAATTCTTGGAATCATAAATAAAATTATTATAATCAGATTTAAGTGAAGTTGCTTGTACGAAAAATTAGAGAATTTAGTGTAATTGTTTTCAATGTTAAACTATTTTCAAACATAACTTGTAATATCTAATTGCCTAAATAAAAATGACTTCCTAAAGAAGATTTTCCAAAAATTTACCATTAAAGATTTTAATTCATGACGATATGAAAAGATGAATGTTTTTTCTTTTTCAAAAAGGCGAGTTTTGTTCAAAATGTACTATTTTTAGGTCGATTAGTAGTTCTTGAAAAATTCCTTGAATTTATTCATCGTGCGCCGCCCGCATTGTGTAGTGGTTAGCGTTCTGAGCTGCTACGTTTTGGGCTCGGATTCAAATCCCCAATAAGGCTTGGTCTATTTCTTACCATCATATAGGTGAGACGACATTGCCCATCATAGGAAGCAATGCTGTCTCACTTATATGGTGCTCCCATAATAAAGTAGCCAGTGAATAACAAAAAGGTAATATCTCACTACAAAGTGCCTCCGCATTTGACACACACAAACACACACCAAAAAAAAAAATCAGCGAGAGATTATTCTAAACAATAGATATTTAACAACTTTCAAACTTTTTTTGTGTATCTTCACAGTTTCTGCATTATGACAACGCTGTTCACGTTGTAAAACTATGGGAATTTTTTAACACATCTAAAGTCGATACATTTCCGCCAAAAGAATGTACTTGCACGATTGTACATCTATATCTTCGGCTGTTCTGCAATGTTTAATGTCACTGCCCGCTGAGCTAATGTTGGCTGGCAGAGATATTGTCGAAGCTATATTCTGCAATCTCGATAGATAACTGTGATAACATCGATCATATTTCCATTGAGGCCTAAAGTGGGAGGCCCTATTATAATAATACGTGCGTTATTAACTGAATTGACAGAATCGAGGAGCGTGATAGACCGATTCCGACTGCTATTAGGTTAGGAGCTTCTATTCAGGATTTGATTGAGCATCAACAGTTAGTACGTTTGGCACTTCAGATTCAGTGCAGATTGTGGTTTTATGCGGAGTTAATATCATTAGATAACTTTATTATTTAGCGCACTGAATCATGAATACCTTTTTCTAAGCGATTTAATGCGGAAATATTTACCCCATGACAAATATTTAAAAACGAATTTTGGTCTTAAATTCTCACCCATGATATTGATTGAAAATTTATGGAAATTTACCTGATTTTCATTAAATGTAATATAAATGTAATGTACTTTTCTTTTCTTCTTCTTTAGCGATAGAATAGTGATGTTTAGTGTCAGCATAAAGGCGCTTTTGCTTTAGAAAATATTTCGAACGCCTGACCACTGTGACGTTTTGAATAGCATATGCAGTGATTTACGCTTATAAGAATCACGTTTGTTATTACTGATTTTGATGCTTATAAGCGGTTGATTCTTATAGCCGAAATTTAGGTTTTTGGACAGGCACACACATATCTATATATACATATATTAGAAAATTTACCATAATATACTCTTTAATTTACGTTAATTGTCTTTTACTAAAATTATTTTTTATAATTTTAAAAGTACAACTTAATTTTTAGACCTATAAGTAGATACACATGATTATTGTAAGAGAAGAAAAAAATCCAATATTTGGTACAACATACCTGCTTAACAGTTTATCATTTCAACTACAGGAAGGGTGCAAGAAAAAGTTTTCTATGGTAGCTTGACGTAATGAAGTTTTCAAGAGGCTGTTTATACCTCTTTCAATACCAATAGTCTCAGACCAAGATTCACCTTCTAGCTTACGTTTCACGGTTTAATAACGTGCTGAATCTAATAATGTCAGGTTTGCCTAAGTGATAGTGGACACTTAGCCGAAGATTTATGTGCTTCAGGGTCCAGAAAGCCGCAACCAGTATGCGGGAGGTGGGAAAAAAGAGTCCCTGTCTTTGTTTGTCAGTAGAGAAAAGTGATATTGGATCCGGACGGGTAGGATGCCCCTGTGTCAAGCTAGTAAGACAGTGTTTAGCTAAAGCGTTTAAGGGGAAACTATTATGTTATGTCTAAGAAAGAAAGGGATGCATTTGACGACTGTATTCCATCCCATCTTATCACTCTTTCTTTAAAAAAAATAAAGAAAGAACTTTGTGCCTTTTGAGGGTTTAAGTGGCTTTTTTGGAAAAATGAAAGGAAAGCGAAGAGTGTAAACTGATTCTTAAAACCGGTGGATTGATTCTTTAAAGCGAAAATTTTAACATGTAAATAATACATTTGTTTTTGTTTTTGCGATATTGATTCTTATAAACGGTTGATTCTTATAACCACTGATCACTATAAGCGGTGGTTACTGTATTATAATTTGCAGGCTCTGAAAAATTCAGAAAACTTTCGACTTCATAATGTATCATTATGTATTCATAATGATTTTATCCTAGCGTGGCCGAAGTTATTAAATCACATGTATTCTTTAAAATCGTTCGTGCCTTTGTAAACATACGTGACGGGTTTGGAACACAATCATTATGACTTCAGATGTTTGTTTCACAGTAACGCAAACAATTAAACACAGGGAAAATCACATCTGTGTGAGTAAAATCTATGAGACATTGATGAGATTACACAGAGGAATTAACAGAGACTTATGTAAATTAATATGAATACATTTACTATAGTCATTTTACTTTTGCAATAAATGTAATTTTTAAGACATATTTACTCTCATCTGCTCTCAAAATGTCACGTCCGTAGAAACGAAACAAACAAATACATACATGAAAGGTAAGTCTATGTGAGGTGTACATAGAGATATTATGTAGTGAGAAATAAACATTTATCAATGAAATAGCGGTAAAAATTCCTCGTAACATTAAAAAAATATATGTACCATGACACAGCTGTTAATAAAAGAGGATTTTAATCAACGCTCTGAAAATTGTAATTTAAGAAAATAAATTAGATATTTTATCATAGTGTTGGCGCATCCTTGGCGCGTATAATAAAAATTCCTGATTTATCAAAACAAACAATCATATAACAAATTATCATATAACGCGATGAGTTTATGATGTAGTTTATGAAGTTGATAATGTAGTTATTTCGTCATTTTTAGCTTACCTCACAGAATTTAAAGATTTTTATATTACTTATTCTCTAATGTCAGTCCTGAAAAGTTTACTATGCACTAATTGTTCCAAGCTATCAGAAAACGAGCAGGAATAAATACAAAATAAAATGTTGGGATCAAAATTTTGCAAAAATTATTACCAATAATAAGTATTACCAATAAAAATTATTACCAATATAGTTTGAAAAACAACAAAACCAATATTATGTTCGACTTTCATAACTCTGTTTTTTACCCTTTGCTGAAAACCCGTACCTGAAGAATCAATGGTTCTTTAGTTTCAAAGTGAATTTCTTGTAACACTTCAACTCGTACATTTCTTTGAATTATTAACAAATCGCACTAAGCTAGAATATTTGCAGTAAGTGCTTAGACGCAGGATAAAAATGTTCAAAAGGAATTTTGGACTTCTCATAAATCAAAAGAAACAAATGTGTCTTGAATTTGTGAGAATTCGGCAGATCGTAAAATTATTTATATCATTTTGCAATCGTCAGATTACTTATCTTTGATTAAACTGAATGGAGTAAAAAGACCCTTTACGGGAAAGATTGAAAATGTTGTGATTTATTGTTATGGGTGAGAATAAATTTTGAAGCGTGTTTTGAAAGGAGAAATTAAATGATTTTTGAAATTTATTAAATTATGAATAAAATTAGAGGAATTTTTTCGACTAGTAATTTAAAAAAAAATCCTTATATAAGCAAATTTAATGAAATGTCAAAAAATATAATTTTCTTTACTGAATGATTTTAAAATTATAACTCTTAAAGCAGACAATTGGTCCATTATGAATTAATGTTTTAAGTTTTAAAGTTAATAAAATTTAATATTTCATGATAACGTAAGTTTTTCTCTTAAATGTGAATAATATTCTATTCGTGCATGACATTTCCAATCTGATGATAAACCTCTACTTATAAAGTGATTTCGCAACACTTAAATTTATAGATTAAGCTTCTGGTTAGAAGTTATTAAAAAAAAAGGTGGTTTGTTACCTATCAAAATTTAAAACTATTCCTTGCAACCAGAGATTTGTGATGTAATAATCAATTGCTAGGCCGAGGCATGAAATCCACTAATGAAAACAGCTGTGTTTTAAGCAAATCTATTTTATAAACAAAAAAATTCAATTTTAAAAATTTCGATAATTTCCACAGTAAATTCAAGATACTTTGATAATCTGATATTAATTAAATATTTCATATATTAAATTTAGGCCTTCAGTCGATAGTGTAAAATATGTGTCATTTCCAAAACAGTTTCTAAATAAAATAGTAAAATGCAAGACATAATCAAGTGTAAAAAATGTAAATCAAGACTCGCTTTCGGAAGTCGAAATTTAATAAATAATAGATTACTTGACATTTGTCATTTGGCAGAATACCAGATTTAAGCTTACTCTAGAAAAATTCTTTCTTCACACGGCGAGATTTAATGCATTGAAAAGCGAAATGAGAGAAGTCGTTGAAATGAATTTTAAACAACATATTTGGTCAAGAATGATTTAGTTTTAGCATTAAAATCAGAACGTTATGTTTAGATAAAGCGTCTATTAAAATGTAGAAATTCCTTTATTTTTTACCTTAAAGATTCTTCGAATTTTTTTCTTCTTTATTTGATCTTCATATTCTAAATGTTTGACGTTCAATGCAGAAATACTGATTTTCTTTGTGTCTAATTGACGGAGGGGACGAGATTAATTAAATATTTACATTTAATTATCACACAGTCAACAACGTTTACGTTCTGTTGAAAACACAGAAATATGACGCCGGTTGTGTGTTATAGGTGTCAAAAGAAAATGCACAAAACTAAAACAAATTTACTTCTATATGCCGAAAGACAAGTTTTATGTATTTTAAATAAAAAAAATTGAAATGATGAGAAATCCAAAAATCCGTTACAACCATCTAACTTATGCTTATAAAAAGAGACTAATATTTTTGACTCATTGTGATGAATATTTTTAGTGTCTTGCCAACAATGCATCGACGACGTCACAGGCGAAATTTAGAACAAGTAGATGGTATAGGCAGAGGTTGAGTCAGTAAACTCAGATAGGTAGAATGGTTTACCAGAAGTTTGTTGCTTCCATACCCGTCCCAAAAGTCCTGATAGGTCTAAGGGGAGGAATACTGCGGATGAATCTTACCTCACTGCGGATAGATTGCAGAATCAACAGACGCGGTTGTTAACCTTTAAGGTCGTTCTACACGATAATGTTTTCATCCGACAAATCATTATCGTGTAGAATTAATCATAACTGTAGAACCAACTCTTATTTACATCTGGTTTATTGACACATTAAAATCTTGGTTAAATAAATCATTTACAAAGGTTCGTTTCGACGAACGTAAAATACACTCATGAGAGCAGGGCTCATTATTCAAAGTCCGTACGAGACCCTCTCTCTCCCTCCGTACGCGTGGCGACCCTTCAACAGTCCAAGTCTATTCTCTCCTCCATTCGCAACACCGTCTTTATTTATGCATTCTTCTCAGCGCTTTCTCGAACCATCTCGGACCATCTCGTATCCCCGACCTTTTTCGGTTCCGCCCTCTGCAGACCACCTATGATGAATTTTCTTTCCTGCCGACTTTTCCAAGGGAAAAGCGCGCCGCTAATGGGTTTCACAAATCATTCTAAATGATTCGCGTACTTTTACCTATTGTCGCACCTCTCCAAAGGTGTATATCGTTCGACACCTGTTTGCGTTTCTTTTGGGCTCATTAAAGACGCTATTACTCACGTTCATCAATTCCACTTAAGAATGGGAGACGAGAGTCTGACAGCGGTATTAAACAAAACATGATGATGTTTACGCCATGTGTCGTTATTTTTAAAACGATGCACTGCGTACTTTACGACATGTTTCATTTTAAAATTAACTGTTTGAATAAGATAAGATGTCCATTAGTGGGAAGCCATTAAAACGTTTAACATTACCGTCTTGAAAACGTAAGCTGATTCTTAAGTGGTACTTACAAATACACCAACGACATATCGGATAATGTTTTAAAGTCTGGCTGTATTTAATGGAACCAAACCGTTCAGAGTTAAAGAATAGTCTTTTAGACGTATAACGTGCCATCTGGTTCGAAGTCATTGATGGTCGCGCATTGCTATCACCAGAAGATTCAGGAAGGTACTTACCTACAACGGCGTATCTGGACGTTTGAAGGCACGGTTAGATAGTGTTATTTACGCACCACAGTTACTACAGTTAGATAGTTTACCATAGTTAGATAGTGTTATTTACGCACCACAGTTACTACAGTTAGATAGTTTACCATAGTTAGATAGTGTCATTTTACTGGTAAAAATAACTGCAGCAACATATTGACGGTCTCGTACGCATGTACTGTATCCTTCCCTGTCTGTATCATTTTAACCCTTTGAAGGGCGCCGTTTGCACAGTGAAAACGCCTAAATCTAGTCTTTTCCCACTTGCATTCAATGTATCCAGTTAAATGAGCAGAAAATAGTTAGTACTGCCATCTGTTATTAGTTTAAAGAAATAAAAACATTTTGCAATCTTTAATTGGAAAATCTTTCAAGACTCTTTAGGTTAAAAGAAATAGGGAAAAAATCTGCACCGTGCAAACGGTGGAGGTTGTTCCCCCTGAAAGAGTTAAGACAGATTATTGGAAGATGACAAACTGCGGGCAGTATTCACGAACTGGCAATCTTTATAGCCTATTAGTTGGAAGTTTAGTCGGGATTGATGCTCAACCTGACAATCTTGACAAGCATCTCTCAAACACCGCAAAATTTACATCTTCCCTTCTTTGCATACATCACCGTCTCTCAGTTGTTGATTACCACGTTTCTTTTAAGCAGTAAAGGGCAATACAGATGTCGAAGAGAGATTTACAGCAAATATAATCCGAAATATTACTACATGGTGCTATTGCCTATAATTTCGATGAGCTCTTGTATCTCTAAAGAGTTATTTATTGGTGAAATTTTGCAATCTATCACATTTCCACAACTGTTTCATCTACCAGGGGAAATAAAGCAGCAGACTAAAATTTAAAGTCATGAATTTGCTGCATAAAGTGGTGTTGCAGTGAAATTTCTCTGTTGTTCATTTGTCTTCTTACAGATTTTTCGGTATTCATTCCTTATCTTTATAGCCCGAAATACTGGCGCTATTGTCGGCTACATATTCGTGCATTTGTATTTTGATGTTTTACTTGCCTTTTATGCAAATTCTCGGGTGCGTCGACAACAAAAGTGCCATATCTTCCCCTATCGGCGACTTTTGGAAGTATTTTTTTTTCACGGAAACTTTTTCCCATAGCGTCCTTAGTCCCTCTATCTATTTTGGTGGAATTCCGACTGATAGGTTGAGCTACAGGTAGGCTGAGTAGTGTCTAGCTCGTATACTGGCTAGTATACTAGCTCAGATACTAGTATACTAGCTAGCTAGCTAGTTTAAAAAATCCCCCTGTATATTGGACTCACATTTATACTCACACGAAAAAAACTATCCAGAATGGGACTAAAACCTGGGACCGCTTTAATTTCAGAATGACACGCTGAAACTGATTACATCACCAGACCATGCTGTCAAACGTTTAGCAGAACTTCATAAGCTATTTTTGCTCGAAGAATTATAATTAGACAAATCAAAACTTTTTTTACAGTTTGTTAATCCGCAAAGGCGTAGATCAGAAAAAACTAAATTTAATCTAAAGATTCTGTACATAAGGGCCTGTTCACATAGGAGTCCGTTGCGTTGCGGTAAGGAAAAGATGACGTTGAGACGAAAATAAACCAATCATATGTCTCCAAACGATTAGCAATGAAATTTTTAACGCCTATGATTGGCTTATTTTCGTCTCAACGTCATCTTTTCCTTAACGCAACTCAACGGACTCCTATGTGAACAGGCCCTAACACCTGTGCCTGTACATAATTCTGTTTCTGTACATAAAACTGTTACTGTAAGTAAACTAACTAATGTCGGATTGATGACAGATGGTTAAGCAATTCATCAGAATGTTTAAAAATTAGAAACTTATAGCACGAAAAAGAATTTTCTTTTAAAACTGGTGCATCTCAAAATTGACCTGAGAAGCAAAGATACTAGGGTTAAAAGTTTTACTACACTAACAATACACAAATTAATTTTGGTTATTTTCCGCATCGCTGTTTATATGCACGTTCAGATTTATGCTATTAATAGAAAAAAATTAACAACCATGAAATGTATATTCCTTCCATGTGTATTTTCCCCAAACATTTGAGAATCAAATTATGCTTTATAAAAATCGATGAAAATTTTACTTATTTTTCTACGGCCACTATTCTACGATAACTTTTCCTACGATAAAAGAATTCCCTGAGCATTTCATGTTTGACTATACTACACATAGAAAATTTGCTTATTTTTTTAAACTTTTTCTCATATTAAAAAATGTATTTTACAACCTTTTGAAGAAAAGTTATTAGAAATAACGATTCCTCAAAATGCATGAGTAGTTCAGTTGGAAGTAAACAACTTTTTTAAGACGGAGTGTTCAATACTCGCTCCAGAATGGCGGTTGTTAAAAAATTAGTGTCCTTTTAAAAAATTTTCTTTATAAAGAAAATTTTAAGTGGAGTTTCAGGATTCCTTTACACAAATACTCAGCAACTGTTAATGGTTTCTGTCGACAAGTCTTGAGCTTGCGAATGTGATAAGAGACAACATGTTGCATCTATAGATATCTTACTAGACTTCAAATCATTTATTTCCTTTTAAAGCAAAGAATTTTTTCTTAGGCGTAAAAAATGTTGAAAAAAAGGAAAGCTATAATTATGTTCTTAAAGAATTTGCAGCTGATAATTTTTTCACGTTTCTAATAGAGGAAGTCGGTTTAAAAAAGAAGCTGGTTTCCAAATCTGGTTGCAGCAGGCGTTTGTCAACTTGCAATCGTTGACCAACTACGTAGGACATTAACAGTATTACGAGCTTGATTTTATAACATAATTTTAGTTTCCTTTCTTTTGAATTGACTGACAATTTATTTTCAAGAAACAATATACTCAAAACCGTTACATATGATAATTTAACGACGACCAAAAAAACTTACAAAATGACGTAATTGCACGTCAACGGAACCCAGAGATAGAACTTGACATGACGTAAATTTCCATCAGTGGATGCGAATGGGTTAAAATAAAAAAAAAGGTTTAGTTTTTAATAAGAACTCACTCAAAATATTTTCAATTTTAATTTGTGGTTGATAGAAACATTAAAAAAGGTTTTCTAGTAGTGTATCATTTAATAGTTTCTAACTCTGAAAAAGCTAATTTAAATAATGTAATTTCTTAAGCTTCTAGAAAACAAAAACATAATGATATATATTAACGCAGTGCTGGAAACATAAATTTCGTCATTATCCTTATCAAAGTTCTATTAATATTAATTTTCCATTTATAAAATTTTTGCGTTTAAATATGTCTAGAGTACATAACAGTTTTCGAAAGAGTAGCCTGAAATTAAAATTTATTCCACGTGAAAAGAACTTAGCGCTACTCGCAGAGGGAGCAATTTTTCTTAAAGATTCTAGTTCCACGATCGGTTATATCATCCATACATAAACATTAGATAGAATTCTGAGTATCGTATTATTTATATTTATATTGCAACAAAAAATGTACACATAATATATTTTCCTCTTAAGGGTGAACATTATTTACTTGAATACATTTATAACTTTTATGTCTATAATTATGCATTTTTGTCACATTTTTTGGTCGTTACTCAAAATATTTGGACAACATGAATGTAGTAAACGTCTAGAGCACGGAATAAGACCAAATATTTTAAACCAAATATTTTATTTACCATCAAAGTGCGAAGAAAATTTCCTAATGGTTTCCTTCTAGTTAAGTGCTATGCAATAAAGTATAAAATAAGAATAAAGTCATACAATATATCAATAAGGAAATACTAATAAAACACTGTACAAATTACTAATTTAATGAATATATTAATAAAATGCATTACGTTTTTATCTAAACAATGAAGGTAGTCTCTCTATATCAAGTAAAAACTTTTTTCAGAAATGCGTGATCCATTGATAAAATACAGGTTCCGAAGTTTGGAGAAACAAGTTCGATCCTCGCCATTGGTAGGAGATCGATAGAAAGTTTTATTCCCCTAAAATATTTTCGATGTACGTGTAATAAAATGCACTCTTCATTTTGATTTTCTCCTTTGTTTTTCTATCATGTTTTCGTATGTTAATTCTGACGAGATTTCTGATCAGGCATTCTTCTATTAGTGGTATTGACATCATGACCAGCTAGTATTAAAGAGTATAAAGGTTGTAGGTAGTAAAATTTCAGCAGTACCTGAATTATCTTTTGCGATTTTTTTCTGTATAGAAAACGTAACAAAATCTAATCTTATTCGACTACTGTTTCTCCATTCATGTAATCCAAGGAAGACTTTCACGCTATCCTTACAGGCTGTACTGATGGGAGTGGAGTTACTTTCTGAGCGATGATAATTGGTTGCTAACGTCAACAACCATGCTGTTTCCCCAACCAAGGCTTGAAATCTCAGCATTTGGTGTTTAAATTACATATTACTATCTAAGGGGGAAAATTACAAATAGCAAAAACTCTATCGCTCTAAAATAGTAAAGTATGGGTCATTTAGTCTAGGCAACAAAACTTATATAAATATCAGTTTTGTTGCATTACATGATCAGTTACCTTACATTTTATAAACTTCCACAGATAGAATTTATTATTTATTGTAGTTGTTATGCATGTAGAGAGTTTCGCTTTAACTTTCAATTCATTCAGAAATTACTGCACAAAATATGAAATAGCCTACATAAAAATTATTTGCTTGAATTTTACTTGTTCCGGCCATGCACTGTGAATTTCAATATTTTTCACTAGATTCTGATTAATTGAGAATTTGAGAAATTCCTGAAAATATTTCAATAAAACATCTTACTAAGTGTATGTCTTCATTGTCACTGATTACTGGACATGACGAATTTCCGTTCGAAAGAATGTTTAAAATAGTTATTTGGGAAAATGCAGTGGGATCTGTGCCATGTCAGATGATTTTAGGACAAACGTTGTTAACTAGTATTCTATAGTTGTTCCTGTTGCGTCAAACTGATTTCTAAGACCTGAGACATAACAAGAAACCTATCGATTCGAATAATAAATCTGGTTCTTAGAGTTATGTTTATTTCTTCACCATAGTAGCTCCTGGAAGGCATAAGTATCATTCATGGTCAAATCCCTATGGAAAGTTTAACGGCGTTATTATTTCAGAATATCATCTATAGTAATTTCCATCACCTGTAAAAAAATAGTTAGAAATTTACACTGATTACTCTGCTACAGAAATTCGCTTTGAGCCAGAAAGAAAGATAAAATTCTTCTCCGACTTGATTCATTCCTTGTCACCATTTGATTCATTAATCTTCCCCGCTGTGTAAATCCGATTCTACAATTTAATAGATTTACATCCTAATTAAGGAATATTTTTTTGAAAGCTTTGTATACATCACTATTTTTCTATCCAAAATTGTTTATTTCTATTCACTAATCATAGACAGTAAAATAACAAGAAGTGTTTCTTTAAATTTACAAATGAAAAGAAAAAAACCCATGTAATGAAGCGCCTTCGATTTTAAAGAAAAATTAAATTTCTTTTAGAGAGATAAAGTGATCGAAGGCTGTTTTCATTACATTTTTGTTAGAAGGGTAGAAAGCCGCCTTTGATTAGAGGACGGGACAGTCGTCTTGGAATTGGGGGTCTGTGGTTTCCGATCCTAGACAAGATTAGCGGGGTTGGAGCCACAGTTGACGTTAAAGTAAAATACCCCATTGTCAGCAAATTTATGATAGTCTGCATGGGAGATAGACCACAGAACACGTGGACTGGACTTTGGGTGGTCTGGATGTGACGAAATGAAAGGCGTGCATGTGTTGAGGGGTTATCCAATCAAAGAAATGAAAATTGATGCTAGGTGGTGGATTTTTGAAAGCTTTCCTGAATGGTTTAGGAGTTATGAGAAGGCGTGGACAACGGTGTGGAAAAATAAAATAAATAGAAGACATAGAGAATTTTTTCAAAGATTCACTCTGCATGCGGGCCCGGGTTCCCTTTTCCCGGTGCTTTAGCATCGCAGGTGATGAAGCGTTGTTGTTTTAACTGTCGAGGAACAGTTTAGCTTTCCCGAGAGTTTTCTGAAGAAGATGTCATTTAGCGGAGCAGAAATCCGGTTGAAGTTCCCCGGTATGATAGCCTTATGATCCTGTATAGGAGTGATTGCTTTTGATGATGATGAAGATCTGGTCGCTGCCTTCACAAAATAAATAAAAAGAGAGAAAGTGTGGAGAGAATTACGCCTTCATATTGGAGTTCCGATTGCGTCGTCTCGGAGAAGAGAAAAGTTTTCGATAGAGAGAGTTTGAGGACAGCATGTCCTGATAATTACCCCATCTTTCGAAAGGAGCGGAAGCAGCCTACGACAGAGCAACGACAGGTGTCCATGACAGAGCAAAAAGCCTACGATAGATGACCACGACCGAGGCCCACGTCAGTCTAAGATGTTGAGTGCCAGCTACCATAGAAGGAACGAACGAGACCCCATGCCCGATGAGAGCTTCGACTCCCGAGTCCTAGTGCGGTATCATCAAACTGAGTGAGTGAAAGTCATTTTGTTTTGTTCAGACCCCACCATGCTAAATGAAAGATTAGTGCGGGAACAGTGTTTTTAAAAGATAATTTGAGGGATAGGAGTTCTTTGCTATGAGTTAAATTAATAATTATTTGCTCCCTGAATCCAAAAGGTATAAGATAAATGATATACATCTCAGTGAACATAAATTAAAAAGAAATGCAAAAAGTATATGAAAAATGAGATAATTGTGTACTAAGTTTGTTTTTGTTGAATTGTTATTGAGTAAAATTGAAAATAGTAGTGTTGGAAATAAATTATTTTTTTTGTAAATATAAAAATTTAGTCAGTCTTTCTTATGTTTGTAGTTGATCTAAAGGAAGGTTATCACCTGGTGTTTAGAAGCAAAGTTATTTGACCTGTTCGTTTGCCAAAATGTCTAGAACCTTGGGTTGTATTTAACCAAATAAATAATAAAACACAACGCACCCAAATAATTTCTTAAAAATAAATAATTTGTACTAACCAAAATAATTTACGAATCACGCCCAAAATAAATATTTAATACAGGCAATACGACACCCCACATCTGTTGAATGGTGTTGTAACAGTATCTGAAGTCTCTTGAATTACTCGGGAATTTCACCAGAGAGACAAATTACTCATTCATTCTTGATAAGAGGAAATTGGCTGTGTAAAAATGTTTGTCAATAAGAGAGTAAATATTTAAACTAACTTTTAAATTAGTTTATTTAAACTAACGTTTGAATTAATTTAAATACTATTTGCTGCCTTAGGTAAGCCAGAATGTACGGTTGCAGATATTAACTTTCGTTACTAAATATACATACTTATGAAAATCATAAAAATAATGACAGTAACTTAAAATAGTTCATTCAAGTTGTTGAATTTCATATCGTTACATATTTTATATTCAGTAATCATGTAACATTTATTATTTATTTTACAAATGCCGGTCGTCTGGTCACTAGGCCATTAGATCACAGGCTCTCCAATACTTCGAAACAAGGGATTTAAAATTAAAAGTGCAGGGAAAACGTAAAGATGTAATGCAGTCATAGGTTGATCTGAATGGCACAAGACGCAGTCGAGCGAATCAGCCAGACCAATTCGGTAAAGATGTGCCAGGAGACAGTTGTGGCCGGTTAAAAGTCTAAAACATGCAACCACAGCAGAACACGGTGAGTTAGGAACAAACTAAGAATCCTTACATAGATTAGCCCAGGACTTTTCTCTAGTGGATTTATTAGACTTCAGTTTAAAAAAGCGTTTTTTCCGATCATTTTTATAGAAAGCTTCGAGGAATGGTATGTCAAGGGTATGTTAGGTATCTGCAAAATCTCTGTACCCGTTTTGGCTAGACTCCGCTTGGCTGGTCCGCTATCTCATTTCCAGGTAAGCCACAATGCGCAGGAATCCACTCAAAGGAGATCCGATGCATTAAATCATCAGGGTTTTGCACTCTAGTGTTCGGTAGCAGTGACCACTATTGTTTGATAATGTATGCAGGGCTGAACTGAAGTCGGACAAAATGACAGCTTTCTTAACTCTTTGAAGGGCGCCGTTTGAACAGTGCAAACGCCTAAAGCTAGCATTTTTTCACTTGCATTCAATGTATTCCAGTTAAATAAGTAGAAAAATGGTTAGTACTGCCATCTGTTATCAGTTTAAAGAAGTAAAAATAAATTTCGACCTTTAATTGGAAATTGTTTCAAGATTCTTTAGGTTAAAAAAATTCGGGAAAAAAATCTGCGCTTTGCAAATGGTGGAAGTTGTTGCCCTGAATGGGTTAAATGAAGAGAGGCGAAGGACAAGACTATGTAGAGCTTCGAAGATGACCTCTAGTTCACCATCAAAATTAGTAGTATGGAGTCCTACTGGTAATAAAACCTGGATAATTCACAGTGAACACCAGCTCCCACACTTTTAAGTGTATTAAAAGGGAACCGCCGGTACAGACGTATAACCACTCGTCTGAAGGGAAACGGGTAACAAAGGTTTAAAGAGCATTCATTGGCTTGTATTTATTATGGACTCATTTCTTTTTTGTTTACAAGAAGCTCCAGATTCAAATTAATGTCAATATTCAGGAAATCTAATGTGCAAATGGGAGACTGTAAAACAGCAATGTTACAATCAATATTCAGTTGATTATTAATAATTCTTACAGACAGAGTGAAACATTTCTGTGTTTTTAGATTTCGAACTGCATTGTCATCATAGGTTCTCCAAAAATCGTTATTTGGTGGTCTAATAAACTTTTGGTACAGGATAAGATCATTTTCCTGGATCGTCTCCACCATGGACTGGTGTTCATAAAGGAGATGCATGGAAAGCGTAGGAGTTATTTTAATAGCTTCTGTAATAACACGCAAAGCTTGAATTTGCAAAGTTTCTAAAGGTTTAAGGTTGTTATCTGATGCAATAACCAAAATTCCCCTGAAGTAACTTAAAATTGCTTTAATGAAACTTTTATAAGACGGGTTGAATGTTTTTCTGCTGCATATATTATACAACACTGTAATTAAATAACTATGTGTATAAGACTTAATTGGAAATTCAGTAGGTTATTAATGCAATATAAATTAAACTGTTGCGGAAAAAAAGAATGGCATTTCAATAAAAGCTCTTTCGAAGCCTAAAACAATTATTAATGACGTAGCTTTTCCTTTAGAAATTTCTTTCTTTCGTTCTTCATAGATCTTTGTGTGGCATTTTACTCATCAGATGGGAATAAAAATGCCTTATTCAAAATGCGTTTTCATTTAATCATTTCTAATGAAAATGAAATAGTTGTGATCTGAGATCAACATAAAACCCATTTAAATACGCCTTCTCACTTCCTCTTTCTCACTTCAAGAGTAGTAGATATCCTGTCCTTTTTATTAGAACGTTACGTTTTAAAAATCCTTAATGAATATTTGCAATGCTGGATTCAAAATTAAATTTTAATCCAAGTTGATTCTATTCATTTAATTTCTTAACAGAAATTTGTAAGGTTTACATAAGACTCGATTCACAAAAATTGAACTTTTAAGTCAATAAATCTAAAGAAGCCGCTTAAGATATGCTAATTGCGGCATACGCGGTTGGTATAAATACCAAGGAGCTAGATTAAAGAAGGGTCAATGAAGTGTTGAGGGAGGAGCTAGGTTGCTTCAAACCTACGCGAGTTCTTGTTAGGCCCAAAGTTTACGTGGCAGCACTGCTGGTTCACTTTTCAAGTATTGTGAGTGTTGCAAACTCTATTTTCATGCAAAGTATTCATACGAGAATAATATCCCTTGCATGAATGTTATATATACTCGTACTAGTAGTACGCAGTAGTTATGTTGAAAAGCAAATTTATGTACGAAGCTTAAATAAACATTTAATTAATTTAGAACTGCGTTTGAATGAAATTATTTAGAGTGCCACTTCAAGATATACATACCCAAGGCATGGTAGAAGTGAAAGATCTCTATAAATTTAATATTTAAAATATTTGTATATAACCACATCTCATAAAGAGAAAGTTAAGGTGAGAAGAATTAAAATGTTTATTTCATTTAAAAGTAATTATGGTTCCTTTTTATTTTTAATATATATATATATATATACATATATATATATATATATATATATATATATATATATATATATATATATATATATATATATATATATATATATATATATATGTATAATCTATTGAATATCAGTGCAAGAAATTTGATGAAATTGAACTAATGAGTACTAATGTTCTTTAGAAAAACATATTTGTATGGAGCGAAAATTTTTATAAGATTTTTCACGTAATTTTCTACATTTTAAAATTATGCAACCTAATATTCCGGAAGCTGAAAGTTACATGGTGTATTATGAGGAAAATTTAAAATAAATGAGGAAAATTTAAAATAAAACAATAATCTTCTTATCATTTCCTTAAAAAAATTAACTGTCGTGAGCATTTGTCTCAACAGAGATATTTCCCTATTGTACAACACCAAGTTGTCTATAACACACATTTCGTGTTCATAGGTCAAGAAAACAGTCTCAGATTAATAATGATGTGTAACGTAATTCGGCCTAAACATTACAGTTCTTTATCCTTAAAATTTTATTATTTACAGGAATTTGAAAAGCAGAATGATGGAAGAAATTTGTAAGTTTCTTTTCTGTTGTACACCAGTACAATATACACGTTAAAATATGGTGAAAGATAGTGCTCTTTACCTGTAAAAAATCAACAATACACAAATTCCCTGATTAGCCCAAATAATCCATTGACTAAAATTTACGATTGTTCAGAAATTTCAAGCTATATCAACCTTCTCGCTAACCATGATTATTTGTTAACCTTTTCCTTACGGGGTAGCATTTATCCCAACAATAGGGCAAGAATGAATGTACACACACACACACACACACACATATATATATATATATATTTTTTTTTTATATTTTTATTTATTTATGTATAATAAATATGACGATCAATGTATACAATTGATCTAAAAAAAACAAAAAATATATTTATAAAAATGTAGTAACGGATATTTTTATAGACAAAATAATGTAGAAGAAAATATTCAAATTAAATCTAATAGGATGTACTAAAGAATATAGTACAGTCAATATAGTACAGTTTGAGGAACATAACTTTTACTGTATTTTAATATTTTTTTGGATAATGTCCAATCGTCTGCCGCATTAGCAAGAAAAAAAAATATTTTTTTTGTCTATTCCGTTGTTATGCACGTGACGAAAAATTTATTTAAAGTACCAGGAAAACAAATCATGTGATCAGCATTTAATAAATTACATTCTAAAAATTAATTTTTAAAAATTCACCAAAAATCAGAAAATAGAGGCAAAGATTCGAAAAAGATTTCATTTTAAAGGAATTTTTATGATCTTTCTTGTGATATAAATTTTATAACCCTCGAACTATTGCTTTAAAGGCAAACTTAAAAAAAGTTACTAAAACAGCTTAAAAATTCAATTTTAAAAAATCTATGAAGAATTTTTCAAAAATCTTTCTCAGTGCACCCCTACACTATAAGAAGAACCGCCATGCAAATTTCAGCCCTTTTGGTCCAGTGGTTTGGTTGTATATTAGTCTGTCAATCAGTCTGTCAATCAGTCAGTCAGTCAATCGGTCAGTAAGTTACGGAACTGTTTATATACTATATATATATATATATATATATATATATATATGTGTGTGTGTGTGTGTGTGTGTGTGTGTGTGTGTGTGTGTGTGTGTGTGTGTGTGTGTATGTGTAGTCGCCATCTTTACAAACACTGAATTGGCGGGCGAAGGACGACGTTAGCGCTACTTATATATATATATAGTATATACATATACACAGTGCGTCAAATAAGTTTTAAGACTGGGTCTGTAAAAAGAAATGGAAGCAAGAAATTAATACCTGTTTTGGTTTTTTATTCAAAAAAAGACCCTCCGGCTTCAATGCACTTTTTACAGCGATTTATTAATGAATCGAACGCTTGTTGTAAATCACTTTGTGGAATGGCCTGCAAAGCACGCGTCGAAGCTTCTTGTATGGTCGAAATAGCCTCAAAATAACACCCTTTTAACTTATTTTAAGTTTTAGGAATAAGGAGTAGTCACAGGTTGCTAAATCAGGTGAATACGGTGGTTGGTTCAACACACAGACATTATTTTTTGCCAAAAATCGATGAACAATAAGGGAGGTGTGACTGGGTGCATTGTCGTGTAACAAACACCAACTGCTTTCAGTCCCATAGTCTGGACGAATGCGACGAATTCTGGCCATCAAACGCTTTAAAACAGCTAAGTAGTGTTGACCTGTAATTGTTTGTCCAGTTGGAACAAATTCTTTGTGGATAATACCTTTACTATCGAAGAATGTAATGAGCATTGTTTGGATTTTGGATGGAACTTTTCTTGTTTTTTTGGCTAGCGGTGAATTTGGTGACTTCCATTCCGCACATTTTCGCTTTGTTTCAGAATCATATTGGAAACACCAGGTTTCATCACCTGTAACAATGGACTTCAAGAAGTTTGGAACGTTTTCAGCAGCTGAAATAATGTCTCCACGATGTGCACTTCTCATTGCTTTTTGTTCAGGGGTTAAAGTGTGTGGACAAAGTTAGCACACACTTTTGTTTTGCCCAAACCTTCATGCAGGATGGTTCGAATTGTATCTTTGATGATATTTAAAGAGCCTTCCATCATTCTCAGTCATGCACAGCGATCGTTTGTTACGAAATTTCGTACTTTCTCAATAACTTCAGGTCTCCTAGATGAAATTGGCTTTCCACTACGCTGATCATCTTCTACCGTATCTCTTCAGTCCAAAAAACGTTTGTGCCACACAAAAACATTTGATCTACTTAAACAGCAGTCACCGTAAACTTGTTTCATGAGTTGGTATGTTTCCGAAGCAATTTTACGAAGTTTTGAGTTAAATTTAATTTCTGCTCTTTGCTCCATCTCAAAAAATCAACATGAAAAAAATTCACTTCTGCAATAAACGCTCGACTTCTCTCAACTACTTAACGAAATGCGCACAACTTGTTAGCAGTGTGCCAGTAGACGATGGACGTTATGACGCATGCGGATTTACACTAACAGCGCCTTTACAACCTGCGCTCTGGGACGAGTCTTAAAACTTATTTGACGCACTGTGTATATACTATATATATATATATATAAACCCCTTAACGGCCGTACTCACAAAGGGGGTATAAAATTTCCTGTTGTAAAGATGGAATCGGGAATATGGGCCCCGTAAGCTAAAGTTTAAAAATTAGCAATGCACAAATACCCGATGACAACGGATAATTCATAAACTCAAATTAACAATAGTTGAGAAATTTTGAGCTATATCAATCCTTTCTTAGAGTGTGCTCTTTACCAGTTAGAAATCAACAGCACAGAAGTTCCCCGATGGGCACGGATAATTCATCGACTAACATTAACAATAGTCCAGAAATTTCAAGCCGCATCCATCTTTTTTGTGTGACAAGTTCTTAGGAAAGTAAATGTTGTGACTCTTAATTAAAAACATCTGTCGTGTGCTAAAGTGTCTGCCGCAGTTTGAGCTCGGATTAATAGCATGGAAATTAACAGGGGTGAGAATATTTTGATGAGCTTTTCGTAGTTAATTAATGCTTCTGTGAACAAAATTAATTAACTTCTGGGGAAATGAAGGATTATTTTTCCTGGAAATGTGAGTATAATAATAGGGAAAGGGAAAAAAACAGATAGACCACCATTATAGGATTTTATTTGCATTACTTTTAAATTGAGTACAGAAGTATTTGTGGAAAGTTTCACTTTCCGTTTCTTTATCATGCTCTATATCTCTCAAATTTCTATAATTACGCTCGACTCCAAATTTAACTGTATACTCTCAATAAATGCAATTTTACAGAAAATATACAGAAAAATTTTATGAAATTTGGCTAGATTGTAAATAACATTTCATTTAACAATTTTGTAACCAGGAATTTGTTACGAAAAACGTATGAAATTAAAATAAAAAAATATTGTACAAATTCGTCCCAAACTTTTGCGAGCATGTCTGCATACACAACTTCCACGGCGGTTATGCGTACACAGACCACCCGTGTCTTGGAATTGTTTATACCATCGCCTAATGCTCTAATGGTGCATATGCATTCATGCCGAGTTCTCTGCATGGAGACCCCCCCCCCACTCCTGTCATCACATTAGTCACGGTAACCCTACACGCCGTGTCCCCCGCCCCCATTGACACCATTTGACCCCCGGTACCCCGGGATCTTTGATGCTCTGTAGCAGGACCGAAAGAGGAGGCTATCCATGCATATACAGAGTACGCAGTGAACATAAATCACTGGCTTCCCCAAGGCAGAGCAGAGCAGATTACATGAATGCAAGCGCAGAATGAGAGGTAGGATCTTCAATCTACCTGGGTTTTGTCGACGAAAATCACGCTGAACAGTTGTTACGGACTTACACTTCACAAAGCATAGAACACAAAATGATTTCTATTGTGTAGTCGCCATCTTTAAAAACACTGAATTGGCGGACGAAGGACGAGCGTTAGCGCTACTTATCGGTAGCTGCGTGAAATTCGATATTTCTCTCTTTCTTCCTATAACAGGAATAATCACAACTGGGCTGCAGTGACGAAAACTGTTACTCGTTTAGCACTACCCAGGAGGCACGTGTAGCTTAAAGGACGCTATTGATGCGAGTAACACGCCCCCCCCCCCTCAAGGGCTGGACTTCATTGCTGTGTTCTACACTTTCCATGAACCTTCCTTGATCGGTCTTTACTGCTAATTTTATACTTTTAACTGGCCATGATTTTTTAGAGTATCACCTGCGACGTATTGGCATGGTAGATAGCCCTCACTGTATCCTGTGTTCTTCAGGTGCTCTTTTGGATTTTACTCATTTGACAAGCTGTCCTGCGTTTTCTTTTCTGAACTGTCCTCCTGACAACTTTCATAACAAGGCTGGTTTTTATTGAGCTCCCAGAGGGCTTATGGCTCATGTGGTAGCTGCCCCGACGTAGGATAAAAAAATCTTTTTGCCTATACATTATTCGACCAAAACGGATTAAAAGATGAATAGTTATGATTTTTTTTAAAATCGTATGATTCTTTTTAAAACGCCCTATATAATATTGGGAAAGATGAGAGAAAAGGAGGGACGATGAGGCTTTCAGAACATAACGTAAAATAATGTGATAGATGAACACTCCTAATCCCTTAGGCCTGTGTCACACTCAGATTTCGTACTATTTCATTGTACGTGATAGTTACAGTGTTAAAAATTAACTGTGGTATACCCTCAGAATTACCATTGGACTCAACTACGTTTTCAACGCTTTTCTTAAAAACAGCGTAACTGCTGACATTTATGACAGAGGGCTTGAGGTAGTCTAATGGTATAGCTTCGGTTTTGAGCGTGCTGGGGGTGCTCAGATCGAATACCGAAAAGCGTCATTAAATACCTCCGTGTCGAGGCCGGATATGGGCACGTCAGAGATGGTAAGAGAAGTTCCGATCTCCCCTGATGTCGTTCTTAGGGAGTTGGGGTGTGGAGATCAGTAAAAATTGAGGTGGCACCTGGCTAAATCAGACTCCGACACTTCTGGTGCCATTATAAGCCAGAGCCTTACCCCTCACCTCGCTGGCCTGTTTGGATCTGGTCTGGAATTACTTCTGGCCAGGGGGAATTAGAAAGAACAACAACGACAACAACAGCAACAACAACAACAAAAACATTTATGGCAGCGGGTAAGTTGGTATACGATTACTTTGTTATAATCAATCAAGTTTTGTTCTTTTAATGTTAAAACTGCAGACATCGAACATATATTGCAAAGTCACTGATATTTATTAAAATTGAAAGATTTTTGAGGTCGACCAAAAAAAAAAATCTATGGTTGGGAATCTGACTTAAATGACATCGGATAAGTATTATAACAATGTTTGGAGATCACATAATGAATTTTTTAAGCATCTACTCTAGTTACGTGCAAAGAAGTGTAATGTGCCTAGTAGACGAATTACCGGAATTCAGATTTCGGTGCGCCGTAAACAAAGAATAAAAATTTACCAGTAAATTTGTTACCTGATCTGTTGTCAATATTTTGTGATTTTTTTATTGTACGCATTATATAAAACTTGAAAATGTCCGTGGCAAAATGTTTCTAAAAAAATTCAGGTAGTCTCTTCTAACGAAACTATCGCGAGTTATTAACATAGGATTACTTATCGTTGCTTATTTCTTTTGTATGTGTATATGTATGTATGTGTTATATATATATATATATATATATATAAATTTTAACGCATTTTGGTACTTTTCTTTTTAACTGTTTTATGCTTGTCGAAGCGATACAGACAGGGTTTGGCACGCTGCCAAAATTATAACTCGCGAGGACGAATGGACGGACGATTTTGGAGTCTGAAACTTTGCTCTCCGAAGGACCTTTATGGAGGAACGTAATCCTACGTTAAAATGACACATATCTCTGGAGACCGTTTAAAGATACCGCAAGGAATTTCGGGGACAAGGGCTTCATAAAGAGTCGAGATGTGAAGTTCAGTATAATCAGCTCGTGTTTTTTTTAAATAAATCTTTGCTACAATAAAATTTATCCATGTTTCTATATCTATGTATTGACGCGTACAGAGCGTTGGTTTTCGGTGCTGAGGATGCTCGGATCGAATCCTGGCGAAGCGCCACTAAAATGCCTCTTTGTGTCGTCCCTTCATAGGGGGTAATACTGTCCGCCTATATGGCGCCCCCCCCAATAAAATGGCCAGCAAAACTGCGATGAATTATACGCGAATGTCTTTGCGACAAGTGCCTCCGCATTGAAAAAGAAAATGTATTGACGCCTTTTCATCTCGTATTACCTTCAACTTAACAGAATTTTGTAAGTTCACAATCTTTTTTTCACACGGCCGGATGAAAACTTACATAAATTGTAATTCCTCTTTAATTGCTGACTTCTTTTTGTTTCTTAATAGCAGTGCTCCGCAACCGCTGTGCCGTGGCACACTAGTGTTCCGCGAGGTGATCTTGACTGTGCCGCGGTGATTTTATCGATTATGATAATAAAAAGATATACCACAGCATTAAATAGAAATTTTTCTAAGTAAAATATTCCTCTAACTTTTTGTTAATATGTTATTTTTCTGGGTCGAAATTATACACAAACAAAAACATGTTAGCCATACATTGTATGTATACTCGAGAGTCATATTTGTGGATTTCAGTTAAGAAAGAATGTCCACAAATTTCTGACAAGGCCATTGCAATTTTGCTCCCATTTTCTACTGCATACTTATGCGAACAAAGTTTTTCGACACTGGTTCTAATTGAAAATGACAAACGATCATATTTAAAGGGCCTTGACCATGAACTGTAGCTCTTTCTATTATAGAGCCAAATATAAAACGTGCAAATATAAAACGCACATTTATCAAAACAATCTCAAATATCTCATTAATAAATTAGTTATGTTTAAATTTACTTTGATTTATTAGGCTTAAGTAAAGACCAAAAAACAAATTTTAACATAAACATTTAAAGAGAAAATTTTTTTACTTGTAAACTATAATTTTATATTTTTGTTCTTGTGTTGGTGTACAGTTCAAAATGATTTATATAAAACTTAAATGATTATAAATATTTTGATACATAGAGTTATTTTGTTGTGTTTTTTTATCTAATAAAAACATATACTTATTTATTTTAATTATATATTTGCAAGCTTTTTCTTGTGGTGTGCCGCGGAATTATCGAAAAAACTTTGTTGTGCCGTGGAAGATAAAAAGGTTGCGGAGCTCTGCTTTATAGCACTACTAGTTGTTTGCCCGGCGTTGCCCGGTTATTTGGGACATCTCGAACATTTTGGACAGTTTATATTCACTCCTTGACCCACCCCCATGCCAATGGGGCTGAACTTGGACTTAAACGGCATCGGGAGTGTCACCATTCATCTTAGCGACCCCGAAAACTATGGATTAGACACTAATCTCGAGTTTTCTGAAATGTCAAACCTTCCCACCTCCATCCCTATGGGGGCACTGAACTTTGGCTAAATTGTCATCGGACTGTCACCAATCAGCTCCTCGACCAAGAAAAGTATGGATTCTACACTTCTCTCGGTCATTTCGAATATTTTATTTACCCCCCTCCATGCCGATAGAGGCTGAACATGCACTTAAACGGCATCGGGAGTGTCACTATTCATCTCAGCAACCCTGGAAATTATGGGTTTGACACTAATATCAGTCGTTTTCGATTATTTTACATGTCACACCCTTCACCTCACCCTTAGGGTTGCAAGGGGTGTCTTTCACCGACAGTATTTTTCCCAGATTATAAGTCATATGTGTACCAAATTTGGTTAAAGTTTCCCCAGGTGTTCCAGAGTTATGCTGGAACATACATACATTCACTTTTATATATATATTTTACTATACTATAGGGAACGAATTTCTTAATTACATCTGCGTAGTCAAATTCTTTTGAAATGTCTTTTCTTTTCTTAGTGTCCTCGCTGTAAAGAAGACTTCTTCCAGACAGCGAAATGCTCCCGGAAAAAAATGTTGCTTAGTAAGTAATGGAGGTTCCCTCGACTGTAATTCCACTTGCATTCTATACCACCTGAGTACATATTATTACTATAAAAATTTTATGCTGAATATATAAATAAGTGCTGAATGTATAAATATTTACAATGCTTACTAACTATTCAATATATATTTGTAATATATACAGCACTGAGTTAAAATAATATTTTATATTAATTCAGTTATTCCTGAAATATGATAGTCTTTAAAAAAAAACTTCCACTCACATCAACTTTGTCGAAGATAAGCCTTTTCAATAATCAAAATTTTCAATTGAAAAGGTAGTAACTTCAATTTACAGGATTAGCCAGAATTTTTGAAATCTTGAAAGGCGTCTTTAAATACTAACTTTGACTTAGTGAGTAGCAGATTTAGAATCTTGAATACATGCATAATTAAACACCTTGACTCCAGAAGATAAGTGTCATATCGTGATGGCAACATTTTCTTTGCATCATCTTTATGATCAACATATGATAACAATAATAAATACTATGGCTGATAGAATATTTGATGGTTGGTTGATTAGCATATCTAACTTTTGAACGCGAGGGCTAAACTGATTTGGAGCAAAGCCGATTCCGGACTACTGCAAACACCCATGACGACTGCCGACTTTCTAACCAGAAGACTTAAGGTTCGTAAAGCTAACGTCGAATTTATTCGGCTATGATCTGGCGAACGGTAGTGATCCTGAGTTTTCATACACAAATATATACGAAAATTTACAAACACTTAGACTATAGAATGCAGAGAAAATGCATACAGGACCAAAATGCTTTCATAGCCCTTTTGTGTAACGACAGTAAAGTACTTTAGAAAGATGAGTAAAAATAATTACAAGATAAAAAGAACTTTTTATACACCACGTTTTTAAATTTTCTGTTGAATCATATAAACTTGACAATTCTACGAATTAAAAATAATTTTTAAAATTTTTTTGATGAATTATCCCATCAACTTGAAAGAAAATGAAGTTAATTGGAAGTTAACTTGCGTTTAACTTTTCGTTCCCGACCCGGCCGATAGATGGCTACACCAGTCTACAAAAAAAATGAATTGAAAAACAATTCAATTCTGCTTGAAGATGTCTATAAGTATTAAAATAATGCATTGTCATCCTGTTCTGAGCTATTCTAAAAGTTTTAAATGTCTAGCTAGTCGGGAAGTTAGTTAAAAATCTATTGCAATATTTGTTCCGGACAAACACACACACATACAAACAAACAAGAAAGCGAGTTAATAAAAACATGGTAATAATGAAGTTAATTGGAAGTTAACCTGCGTTTAACATTTCGTTCCCATGCCGGCCGATAGACGGCTGCACCAGTCTACAAAACGAAATTAACGGAAAATAAATTCAATCCTGCTTAAAGTATTAAAAGAATGCATTGTCATCGTGTTCTGAGCTATTCTAAAAGTTTCAAATGTGTAGCTAGTCGGGAAGTTACTTAAAAATCGATTGCAAGATTTTGACTGGACAAACACACAAACACCCAAACAAACAAGAAAGCGAGTTAATAAAAACTTGTAAAAAGGTGTAGCAAAACTATGAACAATATCTATTTTTTTCTTCGTGTTAAAGATTTCATAAAGGTTTTGATTTCTGAAATTAGATTTTTTTCCAATTTATTCTTCACCCCTACCATCTATGCTGTTACTCGTATTTCTACTATCTACGTTACTAAAACTACCATTGAGTTGTTTCCGATCTTTAGTGAATTATGAATGTTCATGTAACAGGTTTCTATAAGGTTCATATAACAGGTTAAGTTTTTGAGAAAGGATCTACGATTGGCTTGATTTTTGAATGGCAAATTATAATTTCAATTGAAGTAGACGCAAAACTAACAATAAACTATCATTTTCACATGTACGGATTTTTAAAAAAAATATTTTATCTACATCCATTTAATTCTATTTTCAATTGAGAGTGAAAACATTCTGTAAGGGATTGTAAAATTTTCTGAATTTATCATCGATCGAAACATTTATCTTAAGACACGGTCTTTACTTACGAATATTACAGTACCAACAACGCAATGGAGTTCCGACCAAAAGTTGCTGATTTGCATTCAAGTAAATGTGGACTATGTATACCTGTATTTAATGCATACGAGCCTCTGTTTATGGCTAGTTTTTGCTCCAATATTTTTAATGCTTATGCTCAGAGCGCACGAACCAACATAATCAGAGAAACTGTCCACGGGAACGATCATAACAATAGGCCACTACGATAGAGATATTGTTTAGAAATTAATGCTAATAAATTTGTTAGGAATTCCCAGTTCGAGTTCGGCCAATACTACAGGTTACAGATCATCAGAAAATGACTACAGTGCTTCTAACACAATCTCTAGTTCACAGAAGTATGGGAAAAACCTAGCACAAAAGTCTCCGCACGAAGTCGCACTTATCGCGGCATAAATCTCAGCAATTCTCCGATGAAAATCTCACAGCTAACAGCGGCTCTTTTGACAAGCTCGAAGCACACTCAAAACTCCAATCTGAACTCCAATCGAGGCTGTATTTATAGCTTGTCGAGAGTGTGGGAATTTCCACAATGTTTCAAAAAATTCCAGGCTTGGAAAAGTCACCAAGTTTGACACCAAGTCACCAAGCTTGGCATCAAAACATTAGTCACCAAAAACGTCGCCAACAAAGCAATATCTCGCCAATTAGGCGAGATACCATAGAAACCCTATGTTAAATGCATGGTATCGCAGAAATTTAGTTAATACGACTATTTACATGGAACAAACGATAATAATGCATTATTTTACAAGCAGAATAACAATTCAAACGGTAATTTAAGCTAAAGACATATATTAATTTACAAAATTCGTTACAGTATTTTCTCGTGCACTACAAGGTTCATGAAACCCTTTAAATTTAAACAGAATTCTTGAAAATCAAATCAAGTCTTTCAGGAACAAAGTAAAATTACTTTTAGGGTTTGCTGACTCTTATGTCTAAGGCTTGAAGTAAGTAGAGAAGCTAGCTGATTTAGCAAATGATGAAATGGAATAACCGTTAAACGAGCCCTCGGTAGATTAAATTAGCACGGTAAAACTGCATTCATCGGAGAAAAAGATCAAATCACTTTAGTAAATTACTTCGTCCAAGCCTGCAGACACCTTCATCTCACCCAGACGTTTTGAAATCAGTCTGTCTTCGGTCTTTTGAATCAAAACTTCGAAGATATTCTACATTTCCCCCGTTGAATATGAATTTCTCATCGTCTCTATCTGCTTTTTTTTCTTGACCACGTGGTACGAATTATTTATTGGAGAAAACTGTGCCCCGATGAAACTTTGGGGACTTTGTGGACCTCTTAACTTTGTGGACGTTATTGATTGCCTCAAAGGGTATCCTCCCCCCCCTTCCTATTTTATTTTGTTTTTTGATTGCGCCATATTTATCAATGTGAAATTCTTTTAAAACATTTCTAAAATGACTCAAAATCATAAGGAAACTTTGTATTCTTTTATTTTACTCAAACTATAGAAGAAATAATGAGAAAGTTATTTCGCTTGATTTAAATAAGTAGATGTAGAAAAATAAACTTTCAGTAATAATATTGGAAAAGCTTTTCGTTTATTTATTTCATATCATTTCGTCTCATACATCATCGATTCTATGACATAAGAGAAAGTAAGCTGAAAATATATGAGAACATTTTGAAGCTCGGATGGGCAATTTTTAGTAAATTGGTCATATATAAAGGATTCTGAAAAAAAATCCTTTTAAATTGTTATAGATGCACTGAATCATAATTTAATTTGTTGGTCATAAAGCATTTTCAGACTGCAATAAGAATTTGAATTATTTATATATATATGTATATATATATATATTAATGACAACATACCCGGTGTGTTGATGTCAGCGAAGGAGCGCCGTAATGCTCGGATCACAGACGGCACGTCAGGAAAATCTGATGCCTCGATGGGGTTCTTTCAACTTAGGAAAGAGGTCGTGTCAGGGGTGTACGGAGGGTGTTCCAACAACTCCCGGGTGCAAATGGTGCTGTAGCCACAGGCAACCTTGATTTTAATCCCCAACCGCTTATCACTTTTTGTAAACATGATTTAGAGCGGTAGAGACTACACTGTCCATTTAAACGTCATGCAGCAACTATCCTTTCAACTAGATCTACGGTTTTATGTACTCTACACATCAACTACAACTCCACCTCACTCCTCCGATATCCTGTTTGAGCATACCCGATGTTCTACGACTTTCTGGACGACGTTGCCACTACTTTATTTACAACCCTCGTATATATATATATATATATATATATATATATATATATATATATATATATATATATATATATATATATATATATATATATATACAGATGGGGTACAAAATAATACGAACACCTGTGAAAGAGTATGGCGTATTTCACATCTGCAGTACAGCCGTGCCATCTGCAACTAAAGTGTGCCACCTAGTGAGCGTGAAGAGGAAGGTATCAGTCTCTCAACAGCAGTCACCTACGTTGCATGCTTCTATCGAACTGTCTGTGATAAGTTAAAATGTCAGACCTGTCAGAGTTCCAAAGAGGAATGATAGTTGGAGCGCGTTTAAGTGGAGCATCGGTTACGGAAACAGCAAACCTTTTGGGGTTTGCTAGGAGTACGGAGTCAGCCGTTATGACAGCGTACACGAAAGAGGGTAAGACGACGTCTTCAAAGCACAACAGTGGCCGAAAGTCCAAGCTTGCTGATAGGGATAGACGGGTCTTGAAGCGCATAGTAGCCCGAAAGCACAAGCAATCGTTATCCGAGATAACATCCGAAATGAACAGTCATCTCCAGGACCCCGTTTCAACAAAAACTGTCAAAAGGGAACTTCATGCTGCGAACATTTATGGCAGAGTGGCAATTCGTAAACCCTTGGTGACAGCAACTAATGCTTTCAAGCGACGGCAATGGTGCAGAGATCACAAAGGATGGTCCCCAAAGCAGTGGCAACAGGTAATATGGTCAGATGAATCTTCATTCACTCTATTTCAGACTACCGGACGCGTTTATGTCTGGAGAACGCCCAAAGAAGCGTTTCATCCTGAATGCCTCTTGTTTACTGTGAAGCATGGGGGTGGCTCCATTATGGTATGGGGTGCGATATCTTGGCGCGGTCTTGGACCACTTGTTATTCTGCATGGGAGGATCAAATCCAATCACTATCTAAGCGTTCTAGGGGATCATGTCCATCCTTTTGTCCAGACTGTATTCCCTGGAGAACGACCGCTTTTTCAAGACGACAACGCCCCTATCCACACTGCTAGGTGTGTTCAAGAATGGTTCGAAGGGCATGAAGATGCAGTTGAACATCTCGTCTGGCCCTCTCAGTCTCCGGACTTGAATATTATTGAACATTTATGGCAATATTTGGAGTCCAAACTTCGTTCCCGATTTCCACCTCCATCCGGACTTTCGGAATTAGAGACCGCTCTGCAGGAGGAATGGCTTAATATTCCTTTAAATATTGTCCATGACCTTTATGCATCTATCCCACGTCGCATTAAATCTGTACTTCAGTCAAAGGGTGGACCAACCCCCTTTTAATAAAGATTTTCCATTATTTCACAGGTGTTCGTATTATTTTGCCCACCATCTGTATATATATATATATATATATATTCTCTTAGACAAAAATAACTACACACTATGAAGGGGTAATGCAAACTAGACACAAATTAATATGCATACAGGTTTTGACAAAATGCAAAATTTTAAAGTTTGGCGGCCAATGAATGAACACGTGACGCTGCAGCGCATCTTAACTGCGCAACTGGAAGGATATTAAAGAGGAGGAATTTCGATTTCTCCTCCCGAAAAATCCTTTGCGAATTTCATTCCGCGTACTCAGGTATACAGTAACTATGCCTCGCATACAGGTGCGCGAACAATATGTCAGCATTTGACATGTCAGCATTTGAGAGAGGACGTGTAGTTGGGCTGTGATCCCAAAGCTGTTTGGTCAAAGAAGCCGGTTGGATCGAATTGGTGAGTCGCTCGACATTCGGATAGGAGCGATGCTACTTACTATTAGATGATGTTGACAAGAATGGGTGAACCAAGGCCGAACACAGCGTCAAGACGGAAGCGGTCTGCCTTAAGAAACGACAGAACCTGAGGACCGAGAAATCGTCGGAGTGGCATTCACAGCCCTAGATTCATCATTATCATCGATCGTACGTGCAACTGGGGCTTCAGTGACCTTCAAAGAACATTCATAGGCGGCTCAGAGAAAGGGGGCTGATCTCGCGGTGCCCCTTACGCCGACTACCATTGACCTCTGTACACGACAAGCCCGTTCGCAGTGGTGTCGGGCACATTCATCATGGAATGTCACTGACTGGAGTAGAAATGTCTTCAGTGATGAGTCCAGCTTCGAATTGAGACACGATGACCCGCGAATGCGTATCTGGAGACGCCCCGAACAGCGGTGGGATACCAACCTGACAGTCTTTCGCCATACGGACAGACAACTATGATGATGGTCTGGGGTACCATTTAATTTAATACCAGGATACCTTTGGTTATCATTCCCGGCACGATCACTGCACAGTGGTACGTCGACGATATTCTACGCCTCGTGGTGTTGCCCTTCATATTACGCCATCCTGGGATTATATTTCAACAAGATAATGCCAGTCTACACACGGCGAGAGTTTCTACGGCTTGTATTCCTGCTTGGCCAACGCTTCCTTGGCCAGCAAGGTCGCCGGATCTCTCCCACATTGAGCAAGTTTGGAGCATTATGGGCAGGGCCATCCCACCAGCTAATAAGTTTGACGATCTAACGCGCCAATTGGACATAATTTGGCACGATATCCCGCAGGAGGACATCTGCCACCTCTATCAATCAATACCAAACCGAATAACTGCTTGCATAAGGGCCAGAGGTGGACCAAGGCGGTATTGACTTTTTCACTTTGTGAAGCTCTCTCTCGAGCATAAATCATTCAAATGATTACAATTTTTCTCAAAATGTAATCATTTGTTTATCTGTACATGTACATCACATCTACCGATTTCCGTCCGATCCGGATAACACCTTCTTGGTGCGTCGTTTTTTGGCCGTTTTATACACACAAACACACACACACACACTTATATATATATATATATATATATATATATATATATATATATATATATATATATATATATATATATATATATGCATGTGTGTGTGTGTGTGTGTCCGTGTCCATTCGTCCGTTCGTGTACACTTCTTGCATCATATTTATAAGTATATATTAGTCATGGTATGACATGGAATATATTTATTTAAGAAATCTATTTCTAGGTTAAACTATCTCGATAATTTCTCGATAAGTTTTACCATGTGTTAAACGAAAATAATTCTACTCTACGTTCTATTGCATGGAATACAGCTCTAAGTATATAGACCCATTTATACATGACATTATCATTTATCTATTGTATGCGGATTTGTCTAGCTCTGTTTAGAGCACCAATGTTTAACCATAAAATTTATGATGACCGCAATACATGCCCGCGACCTAAAATGTTAAATAATCATCCAATACATTTTATATAAAATAATCATAAAAAATTTATCCACAGGAAAAGATTCTGGAGATGTATGCAAGTTAAGTTTTATTTATCATCGTCACTTGCTTTATGCATTTTTCCATTATTGAGTTTTAAAGCCTCAAAGCAAGCGACATGGGGAAAATTATGAATAACTCTTTTATGCAGAAAAGAAGTGGACATTCTGTAGCATGTAGTTACTAGCAACATTGATATCCACTGTTCCTAGTCATAACTAGAAAGAAGAACGGTATAGTCAAAACTTTATACGACAAAATCAGTACTAATATTTTCTTATGAAGAAATATATTTAATTTATTTGTTTCGCTTTTTGAACTTGGATCGCAACCGTGAATTTTCAAGTAAATTATGTATGAAAATTAAACTCATAATAAATAATTTTTGTTATGGTCAATCCCAGGTTATTAGTATATTTTTATTATGTGTGATTATTTTAAGAGTGTAATAAATTTTGCAGCACATTCCGCTAATTTTGAGCTACTATAAATCGAGTAGTTTTGAAAGTGACATAAGATATCAAGCGATTAATTTCGAAAAGCGATAAATGGGGGCTAGTTGATATTCCTCGTCATTAATGAGATCGATTTTTCTACTACATACTGTCATTGGTTGATTATTTTGTAAATATTAAAATATCATCAAGAAAATCTCACCATCAATAGATTGTCACTACATACGGTGTGCTTTATTCTACAAGGTGTGCCCATAAGGTAACCGGACAATTTTTTATTAATAAGAAACATATTACTCACCTGGCCATGAAAGGACATGATGACCAGGTGAAGATGGCCATGAAAGAACATAGATTTGAAAACTTCTTGGATATTAAATCAAATGTTACGCGTATTTTGAGAACGGTTAGTTCCAACGCCTATAAACAGTGTGTCGATGACTTGAAGAAATGGTGGAAAAATTGCATCGAATCCTTTGGCGATTATTTTGAAGGAGATATATTTATCTGAAGATGAATATTGTTTGTCCTATTTAGAAAAAAATGTCCGGTTACTTTATGTGAGTACCTTGTAGTTTGTTAGGAAAAATTTTTGTGTTAAGTTTTTGAGATTAAAATTTTTGAAATTTTTATCACAAAATTATTTTTTTTAATTTTAAAGAAGCATCATGAAAATGGTATTAGGTAGGTGGTATTGAAAAATTTCAGCATTTTCACTTATATTTGCAAGTATAAAATATTCACATAAAAAAACATATATTTATAACATGAAATTGCATTAACGTTTAGTCGGACGCAATTAAAATTTTGATTGCAGTTCTTGAGTCATTTTCTTTTTAGATGACAGAGCTTTAATTTTCTATTTCCAATTTAAGAGTGGGAATATTATTAGTTTGCGAATTGCTTAGAATTAATAATATCCTAAAATAAACAAATCAGAAGATCAAAGGTGTGAGTGACTTTTTATTAATTTTATTACACTAATGCAAAAAATGTTTTCATTTGATATAGCTTTCAACAATGCAAACCTTTTTTTTTAAATTTAAAACCTGTAATAGAGTTAAGAAAAAATAGAAATAAATCTTGTTTATTTTACTTTCTACTATTTAATTTCTTTAGGTTATCTTGAAGAAGGACGTATCTTTTCAGAAAACTGCCTTTGAATTTCTTTGACTTGCCGATGAAAATAAATAATTAATTAATTATTAAAAAATATTTAAAAAATTAGGGTTATAAAAGTAACTAGAAATGAAAGTCTTTATCTTCTTAAATTCACATAAAAATTAATTTTATATTCTAACGTGGACATTACATGCTGATAAAATAATGAATTTTAACGTAGTCTAAGACAACTGGCTTGTTCAGCTTCACTTTGTTAAATATTTATCACCATGAAATGTAAGTTGAATCATGAAACGAGCCCAAATATGTGATACATATATTTTAAACAGTAATTCCTCTCGGGCTAGAAATGGAAGGAGTGGAAACACGTGTTTGCCGTGGTCTATGGAGTTTATGTTCCGGCTAAATCTAGTAAATCAATTCCTATCCCAGAAAATATTTCAATATTCATTAATCTTATCATATTCACACATACTTATAATTTCATATATGCCGTGCAGGGTTTTAGATGATGATATAACCCTCCAAGGACTTTTTGAATCAAATATTTAACTCGTTCCGGAAATTTGCTAAACTTTTTATACACCAGAATCGTTCAAATGAAGCGGAAAGATGTGAATCCAAAAATGATCATTAATATATTCATATGAAACGTTATATAAAATAAATATCCTATGAGAAAGATTAAAAAGGAATTCCGGTATTTTATTAATAGCTCTTTTCACATTGGTTAAGCTATCTAGCTCCTTGCACATTTAATCTTATACTATAATAGAAAAAACTAGTGAAAGACAAAGCGGCAATATATCCTTACATTTTATCGACATTTAACGACCTCTAATAGATTTATTTAAAGCAAAAATATGTTTCTACCGGGTAAAGCTTCAGTTAAGCATGATATATATTGATTCTACACTTCTTTTTATAAGTTACCGGTGACAGTCCAGAAAAACTTTCCTGATATATGAGCCGATAAAAGGCTATAGAAATGAGTCAGAAATTTCAATAGGAAATAGCAAGCATGGATTTGAAAACGGGATTGGCGAGATATATATGTTGTTTAGTTTATTATATAAGACATAAAAAAAATTACACAATATTCACATATTAAAATCATAATGAAGGAATTATATTGCTCAAAATTTTCTAAACTTAAAATAAATTTTGCAGGATGTCTCAGAAATTTTTTTATAATTTCAATCTGAAAACTGAAACTTGAAAAACTTTATGTTGGAAAATCATTTAAATTCTTTTTCATTTGAATTTTTAATATTTTTTTAATGGCGAATCTTATTATTCAGACTTGTTTTTCTGGACAGACGCTTTATGCATAATTTATTCAATATGATTTGACATTCTGTGAATTCAGCAAAGAGCTAATGAGATATTAATAAATCTATCGACGTAATTAAATTCCTTAAATACTTTCATCATTGAAAACGATTTGAGGGTCAGGATACTCTTATATGCATTCTGAAGTTTCAGGTGTCTTGCTGAAAATTAAGCTGCTCGTTTCCTAGAGAGTCGTATTACAGGTATATTATTAGAGATCTTCTAATACTGACGAATTCGCATAATTGTCTGTTGTTAAACTGGTCGACAATACTCAAAACCTTCCACAATTCTGAGAGGAGAATTCAGAAAACACTTGCACAATATACAAAATGCGATGCGTAAGTTACTCTTGTCTAGTCTACAATGATCTGCCAACTGGATCCAGTCTGAAGCGAGTTCATACAGAATTTCCCCTTATGATACACTCGCGTAAATTAAGCTACTCGATTCCTGAGGAGTCGGATTACAGGTATATTATTAGAGATCTTCTAATACTGACGAGTTCGCATAACTGTCAGTTGTTAAACTGGTCAAGAATACTCAAAAGCTTCCACAATTCTGAGAGGGGAATTCAGAAAACATTTTCACAATATACTAAATGCGATGCGTAAGTTACTCTTGTCTAGTCTACAATGATCTACCAACTGGATCCAGTCTGAAACGAATTCATACAGAATTCCCCCTTACGATACACTCGCGTAAGTTAAGCTACTCAATTCCTGGGGAGTCGGATTACAGGTATATTATTAGAGATCTTCTAATACTGACGAATTCGCATAATTGTCTGTTGTTAAACTGGTCGAGAATACTCAAAACCTACCGCCATTCTGACAGGGTAATTCAGAAAACACTTGCGCAATATACTAAATTCGATGCGTAAGTTACTCTTGTCTAGTCTACAATGATCTGCCAACTGGATCCAGTCTGAAACGAGTTCATACAGAATTCTCCCTTATGATACACTCGCGTAAAGTAAGCTACTCGATTCGTGGGGAGTTGGATTACAGGTATATTATTAGAGATCTTCTAATACTGACGAATTCGCATAATTGTCTGTTGTTAAACTGGTCGAGAATACTCAAAACCTTCCACAATTCTGAGAGGAGAATTCAGAAAACACTTGCACAATATACTAAATGCGATGCGTAAGTTAATCTTGTCTAGTCTACAATGATCTGCCAACTGGATCCAGCCTGAAACGAGTTTATACAGAATTCCCCCTTATGATACACTCGCGTAAATTAAGCTACTCGATTCCTGGGCAGTCGGATTACAGGTATATTATTAGAGATCTTGTAATACTGACGAGTTCGCATAACTGTCAGTTGTTAAACTTGTCGAGAATACTGAAAAGCTTCCACAATTCTGAGAGGGGAATTCAGAAAACACTTGCACAATATACTAAATGCGATGCGTAAGTTAATCTTGTCTAGTCTACAATGATCTGCCAACTGGATCCAGCCTGAAACGAGTTTATACAGAATTCCCCTTATGATACACTCGCGTAAATTAAGCTACTCGATTCCTGGGGAGTCGGATTACAGGTGTATTATTAGAGATCTTCTAATACTGACGAGTTCGCATAACTGTCAGTTGTTAAACTGGTCGAGAATACTGAAAAGCTTCCACAATTCTGAGAGGGGAATTCAGAAAACACTTGCACAATATACTAAATGCGATGCGTAAATTACTCTTGTCTAGTCTACAATGATCAACAAACTTGATTCTGTCTGAAATGAGTTCATACAGAATTCCCCCTTACGATACACTCGCGTAATCGATGGCCACACTACACGTTGAAACTACTACTATTTCTCAAACTGTCGGATTTGAGGGAAAATTTACAATGATTCAGGGCAATTTTTTTTGGGAGGTACTTATATTATTTGTTATCTGAACTGCAACCATTAGTTGTTGTCCATATTCGGGTATTTTGGTTCTATTTACATACCCTACACTGCAATAAGCTCTTGTTTTAGAAACATAACGCCACGTCATAGCATGTATGAATGAAGTTATTAAGTTGAACTTTTGAAGTCTTCATTCTAATCCATATCATAATCCATAATCCATATCCAATTCATAATCCATATTCTAATCTTTGGGACGCACCGCAATATCGAATATGATGATGAGCACCAAATCATTACTTCAAAGACAGCTATACAACTAATAACAGACCATCCGAATCGAGAAATTTTAAAATATCTTAGAACGGCAGTTTAGACAGATTGTTACTGTAGCAGAACCCATGAGTGACCCTATTAGTTGCAAAGACAATATATAACTTAATGATACATATATATAAAGAATGAGGTATGAGATTCATTTTACCAAGATAACGTATCTATATAAGAAAATACTTTAATTTTAATTTAATGGTCGAATTACGGTTTGTTTTTTCAATGTAACAGCATGTGTTTCGAATTATCAAGAGGATGCGCAAGAACAAAGCTTGACATCTGTCAGATATATAATAAGAAGAGAATACCTGGTTTCATTTCAATTCAAGGTGGATAATAAGTAACCAGAAATTTGACATATATTAAAGGGCTTTCTATTTGCGCATCCAAATACTATTTTGTTACATCTTCATAAAAGTTTAATGCTGAATTTTCAGGAACGAAATCTATCCATAACTACTAGATAAATCAGAGGTTTTAGTAATTCCTAATAGTAACCTATGTTTAATAACATTTAAATTACTGGGTTAGTTATACAGGGTGTGGCCGAATTCGACCAACAAATTCAGAGGGGTGATAGTAGGCATCAAGATGAGCAAAAATCACATAGGAATGTATGACCGGAAATGCAAACCTGACGCTGGAGGGCGCTGTTTACTTAATCGGACCATACCTCTTACCAACCCCACTGATGGCCGTAAATATCGCATATTTCAGGAGGATGTAGAAAAATAAAAAACAAAACAGAATCACATACGAATGTATGACCGGAAACGCAAACCTGGTCAGCTAGAGGATAAACAGCGATGCAGAAATGTTGGCTTTTCATGATTTGTGTTTCCGGTCATACATTCCTATGTGATTATTGCTCGTCTTGACGCCATGTATCACTCCTCTGAATTTGTCGGTCGAATTCGGAAACACCCTGTATATATATATATATATATATATATATATATATATATATATATATATATATAATATATATATATATATATATATATAATATATATATATATATATATATATATATATATATATATATATATATATATATATATATATATATATATATATATATATATATATATATATATATATATATATATATATATATATATATATATATAATATATATATATATATATATATATATATATATATATATATATATATATATATATATATATATATATATATATATATATATATATATATATAATATATATATATATATATATATATATATATATATATATATATATATATATATATAAGGCCTTTGAATTAATCAGATGCTAATTGCGATTTTATAACGAAAGGCACCATATCGTATACCCTCCACACGTTCTTTTTTTTCCATTTTTGCTTCAAGATATCTACACTATAGTTAGTTAATAGGGGTTTTTCTGACATACGTTCAGGAAAGATTCATTTTTCACTTTAATGGATGACGTACTTTTTCCTGCTCTGGTTCGCCATTATTCCTGTCGTTGCATGTCACCTTTTGCGCTAAGCTTATTTTATACAATGTGAATATAATTTATGAATGTGATTCTTTGATACAATGTGATGTTATACATGAATATAGACAGTTATAAATGGACGCTCGATGACTTACATGTATCTGCAGTATAACGTCCAAAAATTCTCGGGGATTCGGATGAATTCTTGTAGATATTATTGAATGAATTTTTTTCTATCAGTTACGGAACAATTTGTTTGAAGTAGACCTTTTTGTTTCTGAAAGCATTATTGAATATCTCTGACAAATAATATTCCCAATAAATTACAAGGTTCTATGTCACTTACTGGAGAAGAAATATATGTCGTGGAAAATTAATACTTTACACACACACACACACACACATATATATATATATATGATGGATTTTCATATTTTTGATTATTTATCATTCTGATAGATTTTCATATTTTTGAACCTAGTCCCTCAGGCTCAAAATATTTCAAAGTATTTAATATCGCAAAATTTTACCAAAAGACTAGATGGGAGCAAAAAAAGACAGTAAAACATGTTTCTTGTCCCTTGGTAAAGCAAAGGTCAATACATTTGTATTTATAACTGGGGTAAAATTGGAAGAAAATATTTAGTTGCAATGTTAATTGGATATTTTTAAATTGTAAAATATGAGGAAAGTAAAGTATCTGAACAGTTTAAAATATGATAAATACATAATCTTATAATAAATCAGCTGCATAGCAATTTCATTCAAAATAAATGTTTATGAAAATGAATGAAATTTAATTTCTGTCTTCGCAGCCTTATTAAAGCTCCAAGTGGCCCTCAAGATATTTGTCTTAAAAAGTTAAGTAAAATTATTATACGGTTTAAATAGCACTTTCCGGAATCTCTTTTACGAGCGGTATTTGTTATTTGGCTTGTCATCAAGCTTTTGGTCTTATTTAAAAAGTGAATAAGTGCAAAATAATAGTGTATTTAAAAAGTTTAGCCATGCTTTCAACGTAAAATATATGTAAAAGTTATTCTGAAGACCGCTGTTAATGGGTGTGAGGGAAACTTACGCTTAAATTGAAATTTTCCAGAAGAAAAACATATTTTCCATATTTTAACAATTTTTGTTTAGTGAAATGCCAGCTTTATAACATGATATGTTCATGTTATAATATTCTTTCGTTGCGTAAATACACGAATAGCCCGATTCCGATTATTTTAAAGTTAATGTATTGTAAGGAAATTACACCCCAAAAAGAAATATTATATTTCTATAGTAGATTTAGATTCCTTCTTATAATAACTTTTGATTATCTACATTAGAGACTGGAGAAAAATTTTACTAAACATCTATTACCATCAGTCTTCTCTTTGATTCAGATATTTTCATCCTGATGTTGAATAATTTATTAATAAATAACCTGCCTTTGTTGCTGTTATCTGTGAGGGTACATAAATCCACCGAATGTTCCAGAAGAAATGTCTATTTATAGATGCAAAATCTGCGTAAAATGTACGGATAGCTTTTTAAGATGGCTTTACGAATGTTTTTATTTAAAAATCAAGATAATTTTGCTTTTAGTACTACGACAGATTTTTTGTTCTACTTGTCTGTATTTTAATGTATACCAATATAACAGAAAAATTTAAACCCTGTAGAGATTTAAATGACATATTGTAGATGAATCTTAAATTATAGGAATTCTGAGTATAATGTAATTCTTAAAATGTCTTTGGTATAGAAAAAATGTTTAATCATAGATCAAGAAACTATGTAAGTTGTACCAATGGAAATGCTATATTTATTTGTAAAGTAAAGAATCTTAATTTATTACGTAAGTAAAGTCCGGCCGTGAGTCATCGTTTAATGTCTGGCTGGAACCTGGGCGACGGCCCGGGTTAAGAGTGAAAATGGACGTTGGGGCCTTGACTGACCCATATGGTGTCAGCTCATGGAGCTCCGTTTGTCCTAAACTAATTACGGACCTGTGCAACTCTGTGCGAGATTGGATTGATAACGCTGAGAATGACGAATGTTATTCAGGTTCTACGTTTGTCGCATGCCGATAAGGCGGAACGACGTATTATTCTGACTTATTGCGTAAGTAAAAAATATATAGTTTTTAGTTTATTTTAATTTAAATTCATTTAAGATAATGGGTTCTGAAACTTGAAATTACCGAATTCTCTGTGAAGATTTTATTTTCAATTTGCCACTAGAGTAGAAATTCGCCGAGGACTAGATTGCATAACTTTAAATAATATTAAATGCATTAAATAAGATTTTTTTTGAAAATTTTAAATGAAGTAAATCTATAATAGAAAATGACACTCTATGGATTGACTTCTGAGATGGCTGAGGAAGATCTATTAGTTAATTTCTGTGGATGTGCTTAAGATAAAGGCTGCCTTAGATCTAGATTCTGATAGATTGTGAAGCAGGGAAAATCTGTTCATTCCCATTAAAATGTTTTATTTTAAACCCAAGATTGATTACTTACGTTTACTACGATTAACCAGTTCTGCAACCACTTAAACCGAGCTGCCACGCAGTAGGCTTGGGTTTAAATCCAGAAAAAGGCTTGGCCGTTACCGTGTTGTCCTCTCATAGGGAGCAATGCTGACTCACCTAAAGGGTACTTCCATAATAAAGTAACCAGCAAGGGTTCGCGGTGAATACAAAAGGCGAATGTCTCACGATAAAGTGCGTCCTCATATAAGGAAATCATATAAGGAAGATTATATACAGTTCATACATAACACTAAATCCTGTTGGTTCCGGTCTAATTAGACCTTGTGCAGCAAAAGTTGGCCGTAGTGCTCAACCAACTAACCATAATACTAAATTAATAATTTGCATTTTTGTTATTAAGCTTTTAAGATTTACATAAGATTCGATTCACAAGAATCGAACTTTTAAGTGAATAAATTAAGGAAGCCGCTTGAGATATGCTAATTTCAAGGCATACGCGGTTGGTATAATTGTTGTAGCCAAGCAGCTAGATTAAACAAAGTGAGAGGAGATGAAAGAAAGTGAAAGGAGTTTTGCGAGCAGCCGCTAGTGGTGTTTAGCTAGGTTGAAGCTAACCTACGCGAGTTCGCGTTAGACGTAAGTTATTTAGTGTTCTGTGGTCTAAAGTTTACGTAGCAGCACTGCTGGTTTGACGTTCAAGTATTGTGAGTATTTCAAACTGATTTTCTTTGCAACGTATCTATACTAAAAGAATGAATGTTATATATATTTCTCGTACTAGTACTACGTATGCTTATGTTGAAAAGCAAAATAATATGTGTCACTTTGAAATAAATGTTTATTAATTTAGAACTGTGTTTGAATCTAATTCATTAGAGTGCCACTTCAAATTATATACACCCAAGTTAGGGTAGAAGTGCTAATTCTCTATAATATGAACAAACAAAAGAATGACACATTTAAGAAATTTGTGATAATCTGTATATATAAAACAGTTCCGTAACTGACTGACTGATTGACTGATTGACTGACATATAACGCACAGACCAAACCGCTGGACCTATAGGGCTGAAATTTTGCATGGCGATTCTTCTTATAGAGTAGGGGTGCACTAAAACAGATTTTTTTAAATTAAATTTTCAAGCAGTTTTTGTAACATTCTTTTAAGTTTGCATTTAAAATAATAACCGAGGGTTATAAAATTTATATCATGAGAAAGATCAGCAAAATTCCTTTAATATGCTTTAATTTGAAATCTTTTTCTGATCTTTACCTCCATTTTCTGATTTTTGGTGAAGTTTTAAAGATTAATTTTTATAATTTAATTTATTAAATGCTGATCACATGATTTCTTTTCTTTTTGTGATATATGAAATTAATTTTGCGTCACGTGCATAACAACGCAATAAATTGATAATTTTTATTTCTTGCTAATGCGGCAGACGATTGGACATTATCCAAAATATATTAAATGCGGTAAAAGAAATGTTCCTCAAACTGTATTATATTAACTGTGCTATATTATTTAGTATGTCCTATCAGATTTTATTTGAATATTTTCTTCTTGTATATATATATATATATATATATATATATATATACATATGGCATTAATTGCATACATTTACCGTTGTATTTAATTTGAATGCACTCCGTAGCGAAGTACGGGTTTTCAGCTAGTAAGTTATAAACTTCTCGTTTGAGTGACAGTATAAGTTCATCAGTTTGTTCACGAGCTATATTTGATATTTCATCCTCAATTTAGGTATGAAGCACAAAGCTAAGGAATAAGTCACATCGTAAACCACAAATTATGTTTTGTTAGAGCCAGTAAGAAAACCAAAAAAAAAAGAAATAAAAAATCAATTTATGTCGGTCGGTGGGTATCCCACAATGCTTCCGCATTAGGAAAAGAACTCCCCGTGGAATCGGGTTTTAGGTACTAATAATTTCGGGTTTTAGGTTCTAATAATTTTTCCCGGTAACGTGGATAACCGGTTTTGTAATCCCTAACTGAGACAAAACACTTTTGTTGTTATATTTCATTACTTTTTTAAACTTATAAATATATCAGAAGAATTTTAAATCATGCAGAGATTTAAATCACATATTGTAATGGAACAATAGTTGAATGTCAAATTATTGGGATTCTCAGATTAATATTAGTTTCATCATCCATCGCAAAGAAAGAAAGGGAACTCTGCTCGTCCCACCAGTGACAGCGCCCCCTTGAAAGCATTTTAAAGGCATTAGCTTAGGAATGCCTTAGAAGAAAAATCACTAACGTTCTCGAATATTTTGATGGAGAAAATCAGTTTTAATTTGGGATACGGAACAGCATTTATTGAAGGCTTATCTGAATATTTTTGGAATGAATCGGAGTGATGCGTTATGAATTTAGAAATATTTCTATATTCATGCTAGAAATGATCTCTGAGTGGACTCGTGTGAATTCCTCACTAGAGTTTAATATCATTTACAAAGCCTCCATATCGGAAAATCTGTCTCCCATCTACGTGGACAAATGATATAACAGCTATCGAAGCACCGTATTAAGGAAAACATCAAAATTATTTATTAAACTTTATCAGTTAGAATATATATATATATATATATATATATATATGAAACACATTTTAATTCTTTTAAATACTCCTAACATGCATTTTCCAAATTCGTTTATCTTATTGCAATAGAATACCGTCCCCTTAACTTTGGATTGCGACCTATATTCAACCAACATAAATCTATCTTTCCCCTAAAGCTGTTGCACGCGCGGACCATTATATAACAGTTATATAAGATCGAACCGGGTCGAACGCTCGAGAAAACATCACCCCATATGACGCGTTAAAGTCAGGTGCTAATTCTAACCAATTAAAGTTCAGCGCGCCTGTACTCAAGGACATACAACTAGGGTTTTCGCGGGTCTTTGGGTGTCTGTCTCCGTCCTGGAAACATGTCGTAAATTGCGCTGCGGTTTTTTATATTGCTATGTGCTGTTCAGATAGCCCCAGGACGATATTTCTTATGCATAAAGTCCTATAGCTATTATAACTGGAACTTAAATAGTGTACTTGAGCCAGTAGAATATTACTTAATAAAGAACTGTGTAACCAGCTATGCGGAGTATTATGTTTTCTCACCTGGACTTCATACTTACGCCAATCAGCCACTTTCTACGACTATATTTAGGACTTTTCCAGTTCACCGGCCTGTTGCATCGCCCCGCGACAGTAATCATCACACACACACACACACACACACACACACACACACATATATATATATATATATATATATATATATATATATATATATATATATATATATATATATATATATATATATATATATATATATACAGTGGCATCGCGATCGATCGTTTTCGGATTCATCGTTTTTCCGTATGTACCGTTCATTTTATCCAGTTCCAACGATGATATTGCTTTGTTATGTTTCCGCATCTATCGTTTTCCCGCATTTATCGTTCATTTCAATCGGTCCCTTGAAAAACGATAGATCGAGATTCCACTGTATATATATATATATGTGTGTGTGTGTGTGTATATATATATATATATATATATATATATATATATATATATATATATATATATATATATATATATATATATATAAGGAATAATGTCAAATTCAAAGGAAAATTTCCGTAGCCAAAAGATAAAAAAATTAATTACTTTTGAAATTCATATTTGACAATTATGAATACAACTTTCGTTCTTGAAATAAGTTTTCATTCAAATGAATATGCAGCTGTTGATATTGTTATTAAAGAGCAAGTAAACGAGGTCTATCTATATTTTGTGATTTAAATATATATATATATACTAGCTGAAAACCCGCACTTCGCTACGGAATACATTCAAATTAAATACAACGGTCAATGTATGCAATTAATGCAAAATATATACAGTAGACGCTCGTTAATTCGAACTCGGTTAATTCGAACATTCAGATAATTCGAACTAATCCAAAGGCCCCAAAAAACTTGTAAGAAGTATATGTGGTTAACAATAGTAATATTTGAAATTTTAACAAGAGGGTTTATATAATCATATATGAAGGAATAATGAAAAGTACTTATGTAACAAATTATTGCATATTAGTGTAAGGAAACATACTAAAATAGTCTTTAATAGAGAGTGTTTGATCACTTCTAGCAGAGTGAATGTATAAAAGACAACACTTTATTTAGTGAGAAGCCAAGACCTCGGCTATATACACATCATCACTTATAGTTTCCTGATACAGTGGACGCTCGTTAATTCGAACTCGGTTAATTCGAACTTTCGGTTAATTCGAACTAATCCAAAGGCCCCAAAAAACTTGTATTGGAGTTAATGTTAAAAATATCTCATTAATTCGAACTAAATTTTTATCACTTCGGTTAATTCGAACTAAAAATTTGACAAAAAATTTTTCTTTTTCCTCAGTTAATGGAGAAAATACACGCTGTATTTTTTATTTTTTGTCTTAAAATCACCTGTATTTTTTTCTGTGTAAAGAGGCACGTGCCTGCATTCCTAGACTATTGCATTTCCGCTAAACGTTAGTGGCTATTGTCTTTATCAGTGTTTAACGGACAAAGCGATCTTCCGTTATTTGTATAAATTTTCTTAGAATTTCAGAAAAACCAGTCTTTACTACAGATTCTAGGGAGCTGCGTCAGTTATGCCTGCGGTATGGACAAGTTAATGTGATCTAGTTTTTCTTCCTCAGTGTGATGTGAAAGTGTAAAAATTCAGGATGTCTACGCGTGGAAAGTACAAAACCCTAATTTTGGAGACAAAGGTAGAAATTTTAAAGAGAGTAGAGAATGGTGATTGTAAAACAAACTTAGCAGCTGACTATGGAATTAAAAAAAATATCTTGTCAACTTATTTGAAAAACAAGGAGTCAATTTTAGATTCATGGGAAAAATCAAAATTTGCTAGAGGAAGGAAACGCATGAGAAATGCATCCCAAGAAGATCTAAAAAAAGCTCTATTGCTATGGTTCCAGGATGTTAGAACTCAAAATTTTCCGATAAATGGACCCCTAGTGCTGACGAAGGCTGATGAATTGGCAAGTCGAATGGGTATTGGAGATTTTAAATGCAGTGATGGATGGCTTTCTCGATTTAAGTCAAGGCACAGTATTTCTTATCAAACTGAATGTGGCCAAAGCTTTGATGTAAACGAAGACGTATGTACTAATTTCGGTAGGAAACTGCCAGGGCTATTCTCTACTTACCTGCCGAAAGATATTTTTAATGCGGCCATAATGGACAAAGCCATAATGGACTCTATTAAAACTCTGAAAGCATTTATTCAGATGGAACTTTCCTCTGAAAATGAATTGAAATGTTTACTTCAAATCGAGAAGTTGGCTGAACTATGTAGGCATCATAAACAAAACCAAACATCCACTTAACAGTTTTTCTCGAAAGTGTAATTTCTTATTTTTAACTAAAGTTTACTTTCTACTGAATATCTCCTGCTTCATTTTATGATTAAGGCAAGTCTGTATTGCTTTTTAATATGTAAATTTTAGATAACATAGTAAAATATATTTTCTGGGGTTATACATACTAGGAGATTTTTCTTCTTCAGTGATACACTTTTAAAGTTGTATATTTTCTCTTAACATCGGATAATTCGAACTTCGGATAATTCGAACTTTTTTCCGAGAACCTTTGAGTTCGAATTAACGAGCGTCCACTGTATATAGAGAGATATATATGTATAATAAAAACGACGATCAATGTACACAATTGATGTAAAAAAAAAAAAACAAATATATTTATAAAAAAATCGTAAAAGATTTTTTTACAGACAAAATAATGTAGAAGAAAATATTCATATTAAATCTAATAAGACATACTAAAGAATATAGTACAGTTCATATAGTAAAGTTTGAGGAACATATCTTTTACTGTATTTTAATATTTTTTGGATAATGTACAATCGTCTGCCGCATTATCAAGGGAAAAAAATATTTTTTTGTCTATGACATTGTTATGGACGTGACGATAAACTTATTTAAAGTTCCAGAAAAAGAAATCACGTGATCAGCATGTCATAAATTAAATTCTAAAATTTAATCTTTAAAAATTCCCCAAAAATCAGAAAATGTAGGTAAAGATTTCATTTTAAAGGAATTTTTACGATCTTTCTCGTAATGTAAATTTCATAACCCTCAAATTATTATTTTAAATGCAAACTTAAAAAATGTTGCAAAAAAGCTTAAAAATTTAATTTTAAAAAATCGTTGAAGAATTTTCAAAAATCTTTCTTAATGCACCCCTACATTATAAGAAGAATCGCCATGCAAAATTTCAGCCCTTTAGGTCCAGCGGTTTGGTCTGTGCGTTGTACGTCAGTCAGTCAGTCAGTTGCGGAACTGTTTTATATATATATATATATATATATATATATATATATATATTAATGACTGATACTTAGTGAATAATAAGAAATTTTTTTAGCCGTTAGAAGAATAAATCAAAAGACATAATCCCCGATTGAAAACGTTTTTTAGCGTACTCATCAAAATACTAATAAAGTCTATGCGTTCTGAATACATAAGCACAGGAAATATGCTTCAAATCTGACTAATAGTATACATGCGTACATTTCGTGTTCTCAATTCGAACTCATTGATACCTAACAGAAAATAATTGACTCTTTTTAAATGGATAAAAAATATTAATAACTTTTGAAATTCATATTTGACAATTATCAATACAACTTTCGTTCTTAAAATAAGTTTTATTCAAATTAATATGCAACTGTTAATATTGTTATTAATGAGCAAGTAAACGAGGTCTATATATATTTTGCGATATATATATATATATATATATATATATAGAAAAATATATATTAATATTAATGACTGCTACTTAGTGAATAATAAGAATTTTTTTTAGCTTTTAGAAAAATGAATCCAAAGACATAATCCCCCATTGAAAACCTTTTTGTGTACTCATCAAAACAGTAGAAGAGACTATACGTTTTGAATACATTAGTATAGTAAATATGCTTCAAATATGACTAATAGTATACATGCATATATTTTGTGTTCTTAATTCCAAGTCATTGATACCAAACAGAAAATAATTGATTTTTTTAAATGGATCATGAGAGTCCTTTGTGACGTATTACGACAAAAATTATTATCTAAATTACCAATAACGTATCACTGGGACAGTCATAAGATAAACGTTTCCTATAGGCAGATTTTTGACTTTAATCGTCTGATGACGGAACAAATGCTTTGAAAATAATTATACTAATGAATACTTGCTAGTTACTTATCTTAAAACATTACAACATCGATCAAGATTGTTTTTTAATTTGTGAAAACCGTAAGGGCTCTTAGATTATAGAGAAGATAAAACGCAATACTCTCTCCGACTAGCAACTCAGATGAAAAATATTCTTAATGACTTTTCTTCTCGTTATTGTAAAGACAGAACTCGGCTCAACTTCCACTTATGAGGAAACGATTTTCTCTGCCTTGGAAGTGGTGACAAATATGGATATTGAAAGCCGCTAATCAATACATTTCTCAGTCAGGAACAATTCGGAAGCGAGACAATAAACTATGTTTTGTTGCTCAGAAAAGTTAACGCTGTCATGATTTCCGAACAAGAGAGCTGACATGAATGAAATCCCTGCTCTAGAACTTAGCTGTGTCAAGCTTCTCTTTTCCGTTTTTGAACGTCCCGCATTATTTGAGCTTAATGTCGAAGACTTTCCATTGGAATCAAGACACAAGTAAACAGGGAAAATACACATCTAAAAAACGTGGCAGTATCATAGGAAATGAAATATTAAAAGGCTTTAAGGGGTCCGGGACACATTTTTAAAAAATTTATTTACTGAGTTAAAATTTTGAATTTTTTGTGATGGTCAACCATATAATTTGTAAACAAAATCCCATCATAAAATTTCTCAAAAAGTTTGAAATTTTAAAATTTTAAAATTTAAAATTTTTAATAAAAGTGGTGTAGTTTAAAATCTTTATAAATCGAAATATTATTTGTCGAAATTCAAAATTTTTTCATTTAATTTAACAGAAATATATAAGTTTTAATTTTAATTCAGAATATTTTTAAATATTAATTTTTAAAGAAATTAAAAATAGTTAGATTAAAAATTACAAAAAATTTATGTAACTTATTTTTAAAAAATCATATTTTCTAAAGTAAATATTTTTTTCAAATTTTCTGAGTCAAAATTAAAGTAAAATAGTTGAAAAAGACATGTTCCAAGTTTCAACAATTTATCTTTAACGGTTCTTGATTTATAACAATTTAAAGACGAGAAATTGGTGAAAAAAAACCCTTCATGCTGAAAAACGCATTTACAGGTTTAAACAACGATTGGCTACTATTAGAGTGTTGCAAAAAAATATTAAATTATCCTGTTCTAATTAAGATAGAAACATGATTTAAACCTCATTTTAAACGTGAAAGAACAAAAAAAATTTTAATGCAATAAATTTTTTTTCGAAAATTCGAACAATTTTGTGTCCTGGACCCCCTTAAACCAGGGTTTCCCAACATTTTTCTACATCGAACCCTTTTAAAAGAATGATTTTCTTCAGCGACCTCCTCACGTTTTTCTCTATAATCTGCAGCATACAACATAATTATAATACTGATAATTGCACATAAGACACTTAAAGATAACAATTTAACTAAGAATATGAAAAAAAAATTAGATTCATTAGGTTTATGTTTTATTATTTTTGTACAATTTAAATTTTAATATCCCAAATATAAACAAGATTTCAGAAACACAGATTACAATCGTACAAATGTTCGATTTCAATTAATGTGGTGGTTGTGCTTGATATATTGATACAATATTTTTAATGTTTGTCCTGAAATTGCTTATCATCGTATAGTCACAATAACTAACATAACGAATATGAATATATATTTTACCAAACAATTTTACTGACTTATATGTAATTATGATTTCATTGGATACATATACAAAAGCGTCATGACATTCGACTTTAGATAGGTGGATTACTCCACCCTATGCAAATCTGTATTTATGAATATTAAAATGGATATTATTATCTAATAATTGCATTCCTAAACAATTAAATTAAATTTTAAAGCAAAAAAATTTATCATCAACCCCCCCCCCCCCCAAGGGGTCCACCTGGACCCCGTGTGGAATCTCTACTTTAAACTATCTACATGTAGCTATTTAAGAAGTGTTTAATTAGATAAATTTTAAAGATTTTAATGAGTTTCCTTTCTCGGAAAATCTGTTATATTTCTTCTTTTCAGTCAGATGTTCATCTTGTTTTTGGCAAATTTCGTAGATTTGAAAATTTAGTTCCATTTTTCTCTCTTTTGTGATACTTGCATTATTTGAAATTTGAAAAACCTGACCTCAGATTATTAAGAGGTCACGTGGGTATTTTTTATAATAAAATCCAATATATCAGGCTCCATGTAAGTGTATTATACTTTTATTTAAAATATTAGTTTTTAATACACTCATGTCCATAAATTAAGGATAATTCAGAATCACACGGAAATCGAACTCTAAAGTAAAAATTTCACCTTTAGAAATATCACACACACCTTCAAGAATAATATGCAAATTTCAGGAAGCCGCCAGATGACGCTGATAGTACGTCACAATGACAAGAGTGTAAGAGAGGGATATATAAGGAATGATGGCAAAGAAGTAAAATTGTTCACAAGCGTTCTGTAAGCCGCTCAGTGCCATAACCGAATAGTTATGACACAGAGGACGCATGTGGATGATTTTTTACGTGGTAGAATTATCGGCCGCCTGTAATGTGGGCGTATTCGGATGGAAGTATCCGAGGAACTTGGAATTGCCCAAAGTTTCATCTCTAGGCTTTGGCATCAATTCCAAGATGATGGAAATGTCAGTAGACGTTACAGTACAGGTCGCCCTCGAGTTACAACGCCGAATGAAGACCGGAATTTGGCAGTAACTGCCAAAAGAAGCAGACGGAGCACAGCATCCTACCTGTCTCGTCAGCTATCTGCAGCCACGGGTACCACAGTTTCAAGGCAAACCGTGTACAGACGTTTGGGAAATATTGGTGTATATGCTCGCAGGCCTGTCAGATGTGTTCCGCTCACGGCAACTTACTGTCGGCAGCGATTAGCCTGGAGTAGAGAACATGCAACGTGGACATCGTCACAGTGGGCTTGTGTGATGTTTTCCGACAAGTCCAGGTTTAGCTAGCAGTCTGATTCACGTCGGACTTTGATATGGAGAACGCCAGGTACCCGTTACCACCAAGACAACAGCATTGAACAACACCGTTACGGTGGTGCAGGATTGCTCGTTTGGGGTGGAATTATACTGGGATCCAGAGCAGATCTGCATGTTGAAATCAGAACTATGAATGACCTTATTTATCGGGAGATCATTCTGGAACATGTATGTTTGTTTAGGGGTGCCATGGGCACAAAATTTGTGTTTATGGATGACAACACCCGTCCTCACCGAGCGAACATCGTAAATGAATGCCTTCAATATGAGACTATTACCCGTATGGAATGGCCAGCATTCTCACCTGACTTGAATCCGATAGAGCATGTGTGGGATATGCTTGGCGGATGAGTTGAAGCCTGTCAACCACCTCCTACATGTGTACCGGAACTTGTAAGAGCATTGCTTGCTGAGTGGAGTAATCTTCCCCAAGATCAGCTCGATAATTTAATACTCAGCATGCCTAGGCGTTGTACGGACTGTATTTCATCGCATGGGAGACATACAATGTATTAACCATCATACCATCTATGTAATATTAAGTTTTTGTAAAGACGATATTTTTTACAATTGCTCCAGGGAGCAAAAATCGTAGATTTTATGAATGGTATCATACATACACCATCTTTTATGTTCTTTATCTTTTGTTTAATAAATGAGCTTTATCAATAAGTCACGTTTGTTTTGTTTCTGAACCTTTATTTGCCGGAGCTGACATTATCCTTAATTTATGGACATGAGTGTAGTATATTTATATGTTATACTATTTCACAATGACTTATTGGCTACGAAGTTTGTGAAGTTTTAAATCAAAGTGCTTGATTTCTGCCAGTCCACCTTCAAGCAATTCTCATTCCAAAACTTGCACGAATTATCATCGAGCGTTTTATTATTAGCATGGTCTTTAAATATGGACATTGCATGTAAGCAATGATCAAGATACGAAAAAAGTACGAATAAGGAGTCGAGAAAAAGAGCATTAAATTATTTTTATCTTACTTGTCTGAATTGAGAGCCTACTTAAATGTAGTATTCAATGACGATGGTCTCCTGAATTTCTGATATTTACAAAAGACAAACCTTATTGCCAACTCCGTTAGACAGATTTACCTATTCGTATTCAAGTTACGCGAGATACAGATTGAGTTTTTGTTAGAAATAAGAAAAGCTGAATTTCCATTCTGAAAGCTGTATGGTAATCTGTTTGAAAGTGCGTTTTGAATACATCCTTTGTTTTGGAATTCGTAAATGGTTAAAAGAAATATCAAGCACTCATCATTGTTAGGTTATGCATGGTTCCAAATCATGTTAAAGCCTTTTGTATATAAAAAACAATAATTACAGACAGTATATATTTACGCTACATTGCAAATGCTACATTGCGAATGCTACATTGCAAATGAAGGTTGCTGGCTCGATGCCGGTCGCTGGCAAATCCACCGCCATGTACACTAATGGCGGCTGGTGCACGTAAAATCTGTCGTGACTGCAATGTCCTCCAAGTTCTCAAATTTCCATGTGCAGGTGCGGGGTCATGTGTTCCTGTATCGTCACTTGACTCCGTTCTAAATTACGGTACCGGCTTGTAGGGGGCAGTGCTGGTCGCCTATAGGATGCCCTCTTAAATGAATGGCTAGCAGTCTTGCGGTGTGAGTTCGGGCGGCCATCAGCATTCAATGTTGACCACTACTGGTCTGGTGTATGCAAGGCGTTTTCTGCCTGGTAATTCCCATTCGGGCGAATGGCTGGAGACGACAAGGTCCTTTGCATTTGAGAAGAAAAAACATTGCAAATGACTTCTCATATTTAGTTTATAATCCATTTCAAAAATGGTCGCACACTTTCTCCCATCGAAGAGGTTTCTGCGAACGATAAACTGATATGTTAAAAATAGTGACCTCTTTTAAGATTCTACGAGGTTGAATCGAAAAGGAACATTCTTTAAAACAGATGTTTTTGTTCTTTTTACCAATGCGGGGTACTTGTCAATAAAGACATTTGAACTTTAACCGCGAAAATCATTGGTTGCTTTCAATGAAGGGACCGTATAGGTGAATCAATACCACCACCTGGTGCCACTTCAGTTTTGTCCGAGCACCCCTAGAGGTTGAATCTGGTGTTAAGAAGAATGAAAAAAAAAATTTGAAAAACCATCTTATGGAGTTATGTTTATTTAGTACTGAAATTAAGCTTCGACAACATAAGAATTGGAATGTTATACATAATAGATTTATGATAGAAAGACTTCTAAATTACAAATAAATTAGTAATATTTCCTTGATCAGAATAAAAAACGCAATCATGATTAGACTGCAAATGTAAGATTATTGGCTTATGGATTAATGATCATCCAATAGATTAATATTAAACAATCATTAGAATATTAAGTTATCTTTTCAATTGAAATAATCAAGAAATATAAGAATTTTCTTAAACTACAGGGTTGTTATAATTAAAGTTCAACTTTGAAATCGTCATAAAAGGAAAACTACTGAACGAAATGTTATCAAACTTGGTAATAGTTTAAAGGAGGTCATAGGAATTTCTTTTCCGCCAAAGAAAAAAAAAGTGCAAAAACTCACCACCAAGGGGGAAATGGCGCTGTATGCAATATTGTTAAACGAAATAAGGGTCGGAATCTAGCTTAACCTTTTGTTACACGGGTTTAACATTTTGTATACCCTTAAGAAACATTGACCTAAACAAAATTACTATTTAAAGTGTGCAAATCGTTTTCTTACAGATCGCTAATTTGTGTATTTTGAAGCCTGAATTCGGCCCTGAGACAAGAAGATATCGATTTAAAACGTTTTTAATCGTTTCTAAAACGAAACTGTTTGTGAGGATATGCAAAACCAAAATGGCTTGTAATTGGCTTACGACAGGAAGAAGCAAATGATTTATCCAGATGCGCTTTACACGTCATTTGATTTTCCAGCTAAAAGTGAGCCCGTTTGTCAGAGTTCTCATTGTTACGAATCGACAATGTCTATCATCATGCAAGACCGTGCTTTTCTCGTTAAATGTTATTATGAATGCGATAGCAATGAACGGCGTGCTTTGCAAAGGTATCGTTCAGTAAGAGGAATACGCCGAGGGCCAATGACACTGCAGGATTTGAGGAAAATGATGGCAAAGTTTGAAGCTACGGTTTTGTTATCTGTTGCACCTGGGAGGGGAAAGAAACCTGCTTTTGTGGAAATCGAGGAGGCCGTTGCATTATCAGTGGAGGAAGCAACAATGGAAAGCAGACATGGTACGTGCAGCGTACGTGATGTCGCACGTCGAATGGACGTACCATGGAGAACGGTGTACAAAATTGTCCGTAAAGTGCTGCAGTTCTATCCATACAAAATCAAATATGTTCAAGAACTTAAACGTAACGATCCTGCTGCAAGAGAATTTTTCAATTTGGAATTCCTTGCACGGATGGAAATGGACGATCATTGACCATGGAATATTTTGTGGACAGATGAGGCCCATTTTTACCTAAATGGCGATGTCAACACCCATAACTGCAGGATTTGAGCCAAACAAATCCCTCGTGTTATCTACCCAGTTCCATTGCATTCTCCTAAAGTCACCGTTTGGTGTGGTATGACAGCTACTTTCATAATTGGACCATTTTTCTTTGAAAGGCAGTCGGCAGCTGGACCTGTTACATGCACTGTGACTGCAGCTTGCTTAGAGTGAAAGTTAAGATGTTTCTGGATACCTGATCCCAGCAACGTGACATTTTAGACACCACGATTTTTATGCAAGACGGGGCCACACCGCACATTGGTACATGTGTCGCACTGTTACTTAAGCAACATTTAACGAATGAACGGATTATAGGCGAAAATTTCCCCACAAAATGGCCATCCCGGTCACCAGACCTCAACCCCTGTTACTTCTGGATATGAGGTTATCTCAAAAGCACTGTTTATGGTGATAATCTATAGAATTTGGCGGAATTGAAAGATGCGATACACCGACATGTCCGTAATATTCCTCCTGATATGCTAAGAGCTACTGTTGAGAATGCAGTAATGCGATTTAACTTGCTTTCGGAAAATGGTGGACACCACATTGAACATGCTTTGTAATACGTTTCAGAAAATATTAAACGCATTTTAAACCGATGTCTTCATGTCTTATTTCGCTTAACAATATAGCATACAGCGCCATTTCCCCCCTGGTGATGAGTTTTTGAACCTTTCTTTTCGCGGAAAAGAAATTCCCATGACCTCCTTTAAAATATTTCCAAGTTTGATAACATTTGGACCAGTAGTTTTTCTTTTATGACCATTTCAAAGTGGAAATTTAATTATAACCACCCTGTATAATAATATAATTATTGAAATGATATTATAGTACATTAGCTTACTATCTTTATGTGCTTAATTATTCAAATAAATATATAGGTAGAAGTTTGAAGACGTTCTAAAATTTTTTATTAGTTTTCACGGAAATAGAGAAAACTTCATCTGTAAAGTACCCTAATTTATGAAGAAAATGTGGCCTGTTAAAAATGTTTAACACGTAGTGGAAAACTCCCAAAACTTTAGTCAGACACGCCAAAACTTAAATCTAGCTGTTGCCAGGCATCTTACGTACTTACATTTAGAATTAATGAATTTGTGAATGTTGATGTCACTTATGCCCCCTGGCCGGAGTTTTCGAACCAGTCCATAAAAGTGTGTGAGTTGAGGGGTGCGGATCCGGTTTACAATGGCACCGAAAGGGTCGGAGTCTGATTTAGCCAGTTTTGACCTCAATTTTGACCGAGTACTCTAAAGGGCGATATCTAGATGGTTCGTACCTTCTCTCACCCTTTCTGACTTCGTAGAATGACTCTCCAATCTACGGATTTAGCGAGCCTATATTCGGCCTAGACAGGACGGTATTTAATGCCGTTCACTGGGATTCGAACCGACACTTCCAAGCACAGCTGGCTACCATTATTGACCACATTTGTGAATGTGGTCGACAGAAGCAACAAATAAAAAAAGGTGAAAATAGGTTTTCTAAAATGTTTAATTTTGAAATAAATATTCTCTAGCTAAAGTCATCGTAGCCACATCAGCAAATTAAAAATATTAGTAATCATTTAATTAATTTTCCATTTGTTTGTATTAAAAGATTTTTGTTTTATAAAAAGAAGTTTCTCTCCTTACTACAACTTCTTTTTAAAAAAATTAGCAATATAATATGACTGATAATAAAAGAATATGCTAAGTGCTTATTTGAAAATATTTTAAATGTCCTTTCCTTGAAATACATTTAATTAATTTTATAAAAAGTAAATGGGGAATATGCCTTTTCATTTACTCAGATTAACAGATTGAAAAGCATTTAAATAACATTTCGTTTCAATATAAAGAATTCCAAAAGAATTTGTTAATAGGAAAAAAGAAATGTAATTATTTACTTTCATGCTGCTGTTGAAAATGCCTAAAAACTCATACAGTTACAAGAATTATTTTATATTCACAATTATGGCATTCGGAGACCAATAAAGTAAACCAATCTTCTTTTTCTGTTTAAAAATTTGAAATTAAATGAAAGATTTCAAATGTTTGGGAAATTAAAAAAATAAATCAATTTTTTTTTTATTTGCATTGAAATTCTCGGATCATTAAAATGAACAAACAAGTTTTAATTATCCACAATATTTTTATGAATAGAATTTTCATCTGGAAATAGACTATGGTAATTACTGTTTCGTATGTTGGCGCATTGCTGCAGTGGTGTGTATGTGCATTTAAAAAGACAATTTTTAATTCTACTATACCTAAACTGGAGTAACGGGAATACTGAGTTACAATGAATTCATCTTCATTTGTTTTGTAAGATTTTTGTCTAAAGACATGCATTTTAATAGTCTTGAAAAAGGGTTATAGGTTATACCCAATCAAAATTGGCTGAAAGATGGTGGATAGACGCTTAACTGGTCCTAAAGCAATGTCAATGAAAATCATTACGTATAATAATCATTACGGTATTTAATGGTGTTCTCAGGGATTTGAACCGAGCATGCCCACTTCCAAGTCCAACGTGCCACCACTAGGCTACCTTGGGAAGAATGATTTCATAGTGTTATTAAAAAATGCTAAAATATTTCTTGCAGTATACTAATTTTGAAGCAAAATATAAGATTTAAAGGTGTCGTTTTCTCCTTAAATAAGATTTAAATCTGCGTTTTTCTCCTTAAATGCTGTTGCGAAAATTCAAGATATTTTGAAAGTAATGCCTTTCGTAAAGAGAAACTCCGTTTAAATTAAGAGTAAGTAGCTACTGGGGTAAAGAACTACTCTTCCTCTGATTTTATTTATAGTACCTCTCAAAACGGAAATGTCGTAACCACTTCTACGTAGCATGAAATTTTGTGGGAAATCAGGTTAAAAAGAACTTAATTTATGTTATCATTTTAAACAAAATGTAGGTTAAAACAATCACTGCATTACATAAATTTGAAATTATAAATATCCATATTATGCTTAAATAAATACAACACACATTTTTCTTTTCCTTTTTATTATTGTGGAAAATAAGGCAAACAGTTACCTCTCAGAACATTCATATATCTGTTTACGTAACCTACTAAGGACAACTACAAAGGGCTTGGGTAATGTATGTACTATGCTAACGTATGTCTCTTCTGCGTATGCTTCCCAGTTTAACCAAATTTTCATTATTGTGGGAAATAGAAGTAAAACAGTTACCTCTCAGACCTTCCCGATCTCTGTTTACGTAACTTACCAAGGACAACTACAAAGGGCTTGGGCAATGTATGTTTATGTATTATGCTAACGTATGTCTCTTCTGCATATGGTTCCCAGTTTAACCAAATTTTTATTATTGTGGGCAATAGAAGGCAAACATTTACCTCTCAGACCTTCCCGTTCTCTGTTTACGTAACTTATTAAGGACAACTACAAAGGGCTTGGATAATGTATTTTTGTGCATTATGCTAACGTATGCCTCTTCTGTGTGTGCCTCCCAGTTTCACCATCTAACAGAGCTTTTTCTGTCTCGACACTTTCTTACTTGTCAACAATACAAAACAAATTCTGCCCAATGGCTGCCCATACCATCATACCAGAGGAAGGGCCCGTATGACGATATCGAATGCAAGCAGGAGGCGTGCGTTCTCCTCGGTGCCTCCAGACTCGGATACGTCCATCATGAGGCTGCACACAGAGCCGGAACAAATCTGAAAAGACGACGTCTAATAAAAGTCTATATATATATATATATATATATATATATATATATATATATACCAAACCGCTGGACCTAACCGCTGGACCTAAAGGACTGAAATTTTGCATGATAATTCTTCTTATAGTGTAGGGCTGCACCAAGAAAGATTTTTGAAAAATTCTTCTTAGATTTTCTAAAATTAAATTTTTAAGCTGTTTTTGTAACTTTTTTAAAGTTTGCATTTAAAATAATAATTTGAGGGCTATAAAATTTATATCAGGAGAAATATCATAAAAATTTCTTTAAAATGAAATCTTTTTCGAATCTTTACCTCGATTTTCTGATTTTTAGTGAATTTCTAAAGATTAATTTTTAGAATTTAATTTATTAAATTCTGATCACGTAATTTCTTTTTCTGACACTTTTAAGTTAATTTATCGTCACGTTCATAGCAACGAAATAGACAAAAAAATATTTTTTTTCTTGCTAATGCGGCAGACGATTGGAAATTATAAAAAAAATTTAAATATAGTAAAAGATATGTTCCTCAAACTGTACTACATTAACTGTACTATATTCTTTAGTATGTTCTACTAGATTTAATTTGAATATTTTCTTCTCCATTATTTTGTCTATAAAAATATCCCTTCCGATTTTTTAATAAATATATTTTTTCGTTTTTTTTTTACATCAATTGCATACATTGATCGTTGTATTTATTAAAAATATATTTAAACATATTTTTGGCATTAATTGCATACATTGACCGTCATATTTAATTTATATTTACTCCGTAGCGAAGTACGGGTTTTCAGCTAGTGTATATATATATATATATATATATATATATATATATATATATCACGGAGAGTGGCAATATGACGGAGTGTGCAGTTGTCTGGTATGGGGTGTGATCATAAATAAGCAAGATTTAAAGTTAAAACTCAAAGTTTATTCAGAACCTTAATAAATGTTAAAAATATGAAAAGCAATAAAGAAACTAACTTTTAACAAACTCGCTCCAGGAGCGTTAAATTTATAAACTTAGAACATTTGTATAGCCAAAATAATCTTACACAGAGACACACGAATCTCACTAGCTCGTGAGTCCGACTGTGTGTGCTGCCAGGGGCACCGTTGCTATAACTCGAGCGTTATTTATACAAGCAAGTAAGATAAAATTAACATATATTTGTATAAAATACACTGAAAAGAAAAAAAAACAATAAACCATGGGGAAAAAAATGAAAAAATGAAAAATGAAAATTAGCTGTTATGTAACAAGTGCTTCGTCAGTCTAAAATGATAACATAATGTCGGAAAGTAATACAAGTAAACCAAGTCTTATTTACTGAAGTTTAGGTAGCCCTTTCAGGGATAATTTTCCTAACAATATATATATATATATATATACTTTTAGCCCAACCTTTATATAATAATAAAAAATAAATAAATAAATAAATAAAACGCACCAAGAAGGGCTAATGCAAATTGAACACAAATGGATAAGCATATAGGTTTCGACGGAAAATGCAAAATTTTAAAGTTTGGCGGCCAATGAATGAACATGTGACGCTGCAGCGCATCTTTACTGTGCAACTACCAGGATATTAAAGAGGAGAAATTTCGATTCCATGTCATAAATTCTTTGTGAATTTCATACCGTGTACTCAGGTAGACAGTAACTATGCCTCGCATACAGGTGCGCGAACAATATGAGCAGATGTCAGTATCAGAGAGAGGACGTGTAGTTGGGTTGATAGAAGCCGGCTGGTCTAATTTGCGAATCGATCGACATTTGGATAGTAGCGATGCCAGTGTTAGACGATGCTAGCTGGAATGGGTGAGCTATGGCCGAACATAGCATCAAGAACGAAGCGGTCGGCCTAGAGGAACGACAGAACGTGAGGACCGAAAAATCGTCGGAATTTGGCACGATTTCACACAGGAGAACATCTGATACCTCTATCAATCAGTGCCAAGCCGAATAACTGCTTCCATAAGGGCCAGAGTTGGACGAACGCGTTATTGACTTTTTCACTTTATGAAGCTCTTTCTCTTGAATAAATCATCCAATTATTCTCAAACTGTAATCGTTTGTTATTCTACCGATCACATCTACCGATTTTCGTCCCATTCGGTTAACTCATTGGTGTGTCTTTTTTTTTTGTCTAAGTGTGTATATATATAAATAAATAAATAAATAAATACATATATATATATATATATATATATATATATATATATATATATATATATATATATATATGTATGTATGTATGCATGTCTGTATGTCTTTTCTTTGTTGAATGACTTGTCTTCTTTAAAGCAGACCATTATTTTAATGAGCCTTTTAGTACGACTATACTGAAAAAATAGCATCGACTGCAGGAGTTTTCCTTTAATAATAGATTAAAATTTTTATTGCAAGTAAAGCGTACATAGCTTGTGATATCATAATTAAATTATTGAAATAATGTTAAATATAATTGCTCAAAAACAAAATGGTCTGGTGAAACAGAAATGTCATTTCAGATACATTAAATATATTTTTTGCGAATTTGTACAGAATTTAATTTCAATCGATATAAATTGCGAAAGTCGCATAACCACAGCGTTAAATTTGAATTGCTACATTCTCCTTTAGAATTTTTCTTTACTAAATTCACATACACCTAAAAACACAAATTATCATTTTTGATAAAACATAAGAAATAAATGCGTTGCGTAAATTATTATTACATCCGTTAAGTTGGCTCCGACAGTTTCGACAATGTAAAACATGAAAATTTTCATCATATCTATCCAAGTTATTTTTCAAGTAAAAACCATTACCTTTTCAAAATATTATGTTCTTACAAACTGTAATTAATTGCTATTATATTACATCAAAAAACTGTCACTCCTTTACTATATTCTGTTGTACAGAAAGAACCGAAAAAGTGCTTTGAAGTTCAAGGCTTTTGATTCATTATTATATGTAGTTAGGATTAATATATTCTCTTCTCTATAGAAGTGCTTCAAATTTAATTACACTGTAAAACTGCATTAAAAAATTCAAAAGAATCTATGTTTATAACACTGTATGGTTATTTTTACCCAGAGAGAAATACAAGTTTCGGATAAATAAAGTAGATTTAAAAAGAGAAAATCTTTTTCCGTAAAAAACTAAAGTTACAAAATAAAAATAATTTTTTTTCAATTTTCTCTCCTCATTAAGATAAATGCATTAGATAAAATAAAATAAATAATGGCTGGATTTTAAAGCGTTAATGTTTTATTTGAAATTAAAGCCAAAAAAGTAGAGAATTTTTTAAAATCAGATATAGAACATGGTATACCATTAAAAAGTTTCACTAGTTTACTAACTTTTATGTCAAAATCCTGTAGAAAATACTGCTCTCTAAACAATACAAATGCCTTTATATTTCACGAAAATCCTAAAATACAGGGATTACCGATAAAATCTGATAAAAAATACGAGATAAAAATAATGAAGTCACTAAATCAGCGATCAAATACCTAAGAAAAAGTAAAAAATTTCAAATTACTCTTAATATTTTGAAATACCGTCAATTGTGGAAGTAAATAATTAGACAGTATGTTATGAAATTTCTGAATTTTTAATGTTTAATTCATTTTATGTTTATTTTTTCCGTTATTTCACTAAAAAGAAGCTGTTATGAACATTTTCAATTGGGACAGGAAATATTTTAAATCTAAGAAATCGTCTGCGAAGTCATTCACCTTTAACTGTGGTGTCTGGAAGACTTGATTTTGAACGCTCAATAAACATTTAAAAAATTTCCCCGCTGCCTTAAAAGTGTTGGAGTAAAGTTATTTTCTCCGTTTTCAAAGGTGATTTGTTCGGTTTTTGTCACGGATCCTCCCCCCTATATTACTGGTATCATAGATAACGTCCAATGCTTATGATGTTACATAATGCATTCAAACTATATTTATTCTATAATTGTCAGTTAAACTTATCTATAGAGGTTCTAGAGCAGTGATTCTCAACCTTTTTATTGTCGCGGCACACTTTTAACGATTTCCAAATTTGGCGGCACACACAAAAAAGATAATTTCCAAATTTGTTTACTTAAAACGTATAAAAACAGTTAAAAATATGGCATTTAACTGTAAAAACAACAGTTTTCTTTTACAGTGTACTTTTCTTTAATTTAAGCAAACTTTACTCGTCATAAAAAGAAGGACTCGCATAATTATAATTTTTACTATATACATTTTTAAAATTTGGCGGCACACTTTAAGAATTTGGCGGCACACAAAAGTGCCGCGGCACAGTGGTTGAGAATCACTGTTCTAGAGCAGAGGTCCCCAACCGGTGGTCACGAGAGCCTCGGGAGTGGTCCGGCACCACATATAAAAAAGTTGCCAAACAAATGGGGATTTTGAAAGCAATGTTCATTGAAATAGATGGGCCGAATATATCCAATGACTATCAGGTGTTGAATTAAAATTTCTTAAAAGTTTAACATAATTATTTGATTATTAGAATATGATACATTAGAACGTGAGTACATTAACCTTGCATCCCTTTTGACTGAGGGATATTCTATACCCCCACACGCCGGAAGGTCCAAACCCTCAAGTCGGGGGGGGGGGGGGGGGGGGGGTTGGTCCGCACATGGTTCAGTTTCTGGTTTAGTGGTCCGTAGATTTCTACAGGTTGGGAACCATTGTCCTAGAGAAAGAGATTGATGAGGAACAATTTCTCATAGATAACATTCTTTAAGGCTGCTGTGTACTAACCCTATTGGATTCGCTCAACACAATGTTAACATATGGAGATAATGTGTCCAAGGATTACCGACTTGGATTTAAAGATTTTTGAAAACTGTACTCCGTAATAGAGAAAGGAATGTTACACCTTGGGACCATTTTTCGTTTTTTAAAAAAATGCCAAATAATGTTTAAAAATTTAAGTTATTTTGGGAAAAAGTCAGATATAGTGTGTTTTAAACGCTCATCAATTCCTTTGCTGGACGAAATTTACGAAACGAATCCTGTTGCAAGGTGCAGAAAAGTTCAGGCAGGCTATCTGAAGATACCATTTTTATTGGATTATCAGCATTTATGTAGCTGTAAATAGTAGGCGAATTTTCTTCATTGGTTAACATTGAGGTGAGCGTATCCAATAGGGTTAGTACACAGCAGCCCGAAGTTAAAAAAAGGAAGAAAATGATGACAAGGCCGTCTGAGACTACAGACAAACGTGTTTTTATGCGGTAGGTAGGGACCGCACAAAAAAAAAAACCTCACAAAAAATATTCAGAAATTTAATAAATAGCTATTACAAATGATTTTTCCCAACATATTAAAGAAATTTTGTTTATGCTAGGGAGAGGGACCGCATAAAATAGGATCACTTAGAAAAATATATCAAATGCTTACGAAATAGCGAGAAAGTGCTTTCCAAACAAAATAAATAATTAAATTACACATGAAAACATTTAAAAATTTTAATTTCTCATTTTAAGGCGACAATGGACCATGAAAAACTTTTTATTTATTTATTAACCAATTGCTATAAAATTTTGTATACTTATACACCGTTGTTTACAGATGGAAATTCTAAATTTAAAAAAAAACAGAATGTAATTAATAAAGATATTAATTAAAATCAGTTTGTTAATTTCTCTATTTAAAAATGCTCCATGCGCATTAATTTTTGTCTCAGATATCTAATTTTCTCTCTTAAGGTAACTTTATGTAGTTATAATAAAAGTTAGTAGCAATATTTGATTTACAGCCATATTTATAAAAACTAGAAAAGAAATCGATAAAAAATAGGTCATTTTATGCAAAATTTTATCACAAAAATTTTTTTATTGTAAAAATTTTAAGTTGTTTTAAAATAGCATAATGAATTGATTACTAAGTTTTATTCTAACATATATAAATAATCATTTTTTGAAATTTTATAAAAATTCAAGAAAAATTATGACGCATGGAACATTTTGAACTTACCAAAACGACATGAAAACTTGTTTTGGGAAAATGGCATTTAAAGTTTTAATTTCACTAACATTTCCATTGTTTACGTTTGAAAAAAATACTTATAACTCGGTTAATAATGATCGGATCAACATACTTTTATTTAAAATTCAAAGCTGATGAGTTGCAGATTCATTTTCTGAAAGAAAAAAAAAATCCTTTTTGGGGACATATTTTTGTCAATCTGAAGGTCCATTGTCGCCTTAAAGATAGATAAATTTTCTAAATGTGCATAATTCGATGCTACTCGTCGTAGTCCAAAACGCGCATATTCTTGTGATGAACTGGTTCGTAAACGCTTTCGTAACTTGAAGATACGTATTAGAGTCTATTTATTTTTTGTTACCTTGTAGTCGGTGATAAGTTTTTTGCGACGACGGTCGTTTGATCAGCTGCTTGTAAACGTCATGATAGCCAGATATACACGATCAAGGCTCTTTTCGCAATTTCAAATAAATAATTTCAAATATATAATTTAAATTTTTTTCGATACATATTCAAATACCGCATAAAAAAATCACACAAAAAATTGCATAAAAAAAGACCGCACAAAAACAGGTTCAACTATATATTGCCCACCCACTAGATGGCAGGAGGGTCCAACGCTTTACAAGATGACAGTTTTCATTGCTGAAATAAATCACAGACAGTTAGAATGTTAATTGATTTCAAGTGAACAACTTTCATTGCAACTACACACGTACTCTTACGTAGATTTATTAAATGATTTAGTAAACCAACTTAGAAATATTTTTAACTATCTTAAAAATCTCATTAAAAAGTCTATCGTTCAGTAAAAAACCATATCACCAAAATATTTAAATTTATTTGCATATTTTTGGAAGAAGTAAATATAAATTATTCATTTCATGCTAAAAAGTTCTTCCTCTTTCTTTTCATCCATTTCATTCAATTATTTTAAAGATACTGATTAAAAAATTAGAAAAACTAGAAAAATGAAATTCATGATAATAAATGTTTTACAAGAACATTTTATATAACTCGCTCTTATTATTATTATCACTCTATTTCGAATATACATCCGTTTTTCCATCAGCACTTTTGCTCCCCTTATTTTATATACAATGAAAGATACTTTTTTGTTGTTCTTGTTGCTGGTAAGCAGGTGTATTGTTAAGAGTTCCGAGATTAATAGTATTTCACTTTATATAATTTGATTTTTATATAGTTTTAAGATTTATACTCCTTTCACCAGCAAATGGTTACAATGTTTTACAATTCCTTTTTTTCTCCTGGATGAGAATATATTTAGAACAATATATTCTTACATTTATCCTTCAGAAACAGATGGTAATTTCTCAGAATAATAAGGGATTATATTTCCTATACTTCGTTTATAAGTTTTGAACATAATACACTACGAATATATAGATGTGAGCGGTTGTTGCTGAAACAGAATAAGTAACATTACTAGAAACAAAACAGATACAGATATTCCTCGACTTACCACCCAGATAGGGACGAGACATTGATCGTAAGTTGAGTTGGTCGTAAGTAAAGTTTCAAACAATTTTTTTTTTGCATATACACATACATATATTTTTTACTTTCATACGTAATTTAAAATACATTGCATTTCGAAGACATAAATTATTTTTCGTCATCACATTATTCATATGTTAGTACAATCAGTTGGTTCAGAATTTGCGACAGAAGATACGTTGAAAGTTTTTTTAACAAAGTTATCAAAGGTAGTTTGAACAGCTTCCGTCTTCTTTTCCTTGTATATTGTCTAGTAGCAAGCCAAATTTTCCCGAATAAGGCGAAACGTCGCAACGTCACTGGCTACGTCAGTTTTCTTGATACGTTGAAAGTTTTTTTAACAAAGTTATCAAAGGTAGTTTGAACAGCTTCCGTCTTCTTTTCCTTGTATATTGTCTAGTAGCAAGCCAAATTTTCCTGAATAAGGCGAAACGTCGCAACGTCACTGGCTACGTCAGTTTTCTTCTGCTATAGATGACGTCATTATCGGGTGGCAGAAAACAGAAGAAGTTCCTATGCATTTGCATGTGTTTTTGGACGATGCCTTCATTTTGAGTTAAATAATTTAAGCTTATTTATAAAATTCCTCATATTAGTTGTATGTAACAGGTATTTTAACACTTATTTTTAATATTTCGCAAGGTTTAAGAGAATATAGTCATTCTTTCGTTGAGAATAATTATTATTATTTTGAGATATGTATAGATATCGGGATAAGTTACTTCAGGCCAGCGTCTTGTATCGTGACTCCAGTCTTCCTCTGTCAATAAATACGGGTCACATACTGAATAAACCTTTCCGGGCTGTACCTGAATGTTTAATTTGGTGATATACCTTTGTTTAGATACCGTATCTAAAATCTTTGCGTAATCTGAGAGCATTTTATTCGACAAGCTGTAAGAATGCTCATTGAACGCCATGTTAAAATATGCAATTTTTTTCCACTCCTCGCCAAACAAGAAGTAAAATCTGCAAGAGTTGAGATGTGTGACATGCTGCGAAACATTGCCCTATACGACAATTTACACTTGTGAATCTGTCTTCATTTGGATCCATTGTGGTTATCGAAACTATTGCATCATACATTTTTATTATTGCGTCATAAATTTTGGCAGTATTGCAGAATATTGCATCATATTTTTTAATAATTATGTAATACATATTGGTATGTACTGTACATTCGAGGAACAGAATTTTCGAGGAAAAACAATAACTTTTTTAATTTAAAAATTGCGGTCGTAAGTGCGGGCGGTTGTAAATAGAGCGGTCGTAAGTCGAGGAATACCTGTATATAAAAAATGCACCAAGAAAAGACTGCTACAGTTTTCTTGCTAAGGCTTCTGTGTACTAATCCTATTGGTTTCACACACCACAATGTTAAGCTATGGAGCCAATTTGTCTACTACTTACAGCTACATAAATGCTGATAATTCAATAAAAATGGTATTTTCAGATAGCCTGAACTTTTCTACAGCTTGCAAAAGGATTCGTTTTATAAATTTCGTCTACCAAATGAATTTTGGAGCGTTTAAAACACACTATACCAGATTTTCCCCACCAAATAACTCAAATTTTAAAATATTATTTGCATACTTTTTAAAAAAGGAAAAATGCCCCGAGGTGTAAAATATTTTTCTCTAGTATGGAGTACAATTGTTCAAAAATAATCTTTTTATCCAAGTCGGCAATATTTGGATAATTTTTTTCCATAGGTTAACATTGAGGTGAGGGAATCCAATAGGTTAGTACAGAGCAGTCTTAAGATTAAAGAATTGAAAATTATGGGAACTTTGAAAATTGCATCTCAATGACAGCAAAGTTTGATGTTCCAATAAAGTTTTGTTTTCTGCAAAAGGTTTATGAATCACATTAGAAATTTTACATTAATGCATTTCAATTTTTGTTATAAGACCATTAAAAAGCTCCATTAAAATTTGACATTAATGATGAGCCAGAAAATTGTAATGGTAAAAATCTAGAACTTTTCATGGCAGTACCAACTCATCGTAATTTGCTCCATAGATTATAGAATTCATCGAGACTCCTTGAGTCATTTTCATATCATTGCTATTCTCTGGAACTTAATCAAAGGGTTAGTCCCTTTTAGCCTCACGGAATGACTCTCTATATGTAAAATTAAGGGGACTCGGTACCCTTTGAAGAAAAGTTTTTCCAAAAGTATGTTTATCTATAGTATACACATATTATTATAGGTAATACTTATACAAACTGATTTTAACAAGAAAAAAAATCATTTTGTGGGTAAAAATTGAGAAATTAAATTTTTTTTTAAAAATTAAAGAATTTAAAAAATTATTTTTCTCCTTTAGTTTTCAAAATTCTACCATGATTTTTTTTTGGAAGTGTATGACATTATGCTTTATAATCTTATGGATCGATTTTACAATTAATGAATTACTTCCTGAGAAAAAAAAATGAAATATACAAATACAGGCAAAATCGCAGCAAAAAGCATGGTTTCCTCAACATTTTCATTTGTCATTTTTTTTTCTTTTCCTTATATTGTAAAATCCATCCATAGTTTTATTAAGTACATTATATTGAAGCTACAAAAAATATTGGAGTCATTTTACATATATTTGTAGATGTCGCTTTGCTTTAAACACAGTAATACGTCAAAAAACAGCAAACTGAGAAAAATCAATTTAAAGATTTTAAGCACTGAAAACACTGTAAAAACTTATTCCAGTTTTCTTAATATTAATGTCATTATGTTACTACTTATATATCTTGAAAATTATAGCCATTTTATTTGAATAGGTGAACATTTAGTTATAATTAGAGGCTTTCATTAAAAACTTACCCAAACAGAAATGACGAGAAAACTGGTGAAAAATGTGAATAACAATTTAAATATATTTCTTATAGTGTTTTTTATTGCAACAGGTATTCAAATTACTTTTAAATGTATGAAATACTTATAAATATGTATTAGAAGACACTTATAATAAAAATTTATAGCATTAATTAAAAGTTTCGTTCAGAGTTTGAAAATTTAAGTTGCAATGTTTCACCATCAACAGAGTACGTAAACTTCACTCATAACACATGATAATTTTAAAAACATCCAGCTGAATATGTAAGGACTTCTCTCTTTCTGGCTAGCTGTTCTCTTTTACGAATAGCTTTTTTAATTATTTTACGAGCAAGTTGGTACTTTGCATTCTTACGCCTTTTCCGAAACAAAACTTTTCGTGAATCCAACATAATACCAAGATTTTTCGTAGAATGACCAACATTCATTCCTAGTACATTTTGTACTTCTCTTATTGTTTGCATTGTACCCATATTGAACTCACAAACTGCTGTTGATACACATAGTTTTACTCGTCTATTAACAAATATTTCTTTAGGGCACTTTGCCCAAATCACACTGTGCAAACGCTCATTATCATTTTGAGTTCCACAACGTACACATCTTTCCAAAAGTTCACTAGATGCAAGCCGTTGATATATGGGTAAAATTTTTGGAAGAAATGCTTCATTTATTGGGGTACCTACTCTTAATTTGTGACTCCCTGGGTTGTCACCTCTAGCCAATGCAGCCTGATAGAAACACCAGGAATTGACACCAACTGGACACTTGGAATGCTTAGGTTTTTTGTCAGTGGAAATGCTATGATACAGAGTAGCATATATTGCTCTTTTCATACCAGTAGCATCACCTTTGTTTTGCAAGATGGCTCTTTGATAGTACACAGTAAGTTTCGTTATTGTTGTTTCACTCAAACTTCCATGAGCTTTTCCACCTAAGGTAACATCTCGAGCACGCCATTCTTTCACAGTTGTCCGTAAAGTTGTTCCCAATCTCTTGCTGACATGATTTACGCATTCTTCCTTTTTTATTTTGACATCAGGACCATAAACATTTCTTTCTGATAAGTATTTAAAAGTTTTGCAATCACCATCAGAAAACAATGTAGTGTATCGGAAGCCTAAAGAAACAGATCGTTTCCAAAGGATCAACGCAGCTTCCATTTCCATTGCTCCTGATGTTCCACTGTGATTTCTGTCACAAGCACTTTTATGACCCTCATACCATATGTTGAATTCAGCACTAGATGTACAAAATTCTCTTTCAGCTACAGAACAGTGACGACATACTTTACTCATTACTTCGAAGTCTACGACATAACCCGTATGAATGTCAATTACACATCCTACTTCTATAAGTGATGTATGCCCCCGTGTTAACCACGTACCATCAAACGTGACACACATGTCCTTAATTTCATCAGAATTAGGGGAAATTGTTTCATATGTCCTTTTAATAACATCATGCACATTCTTTGAAACATCTTTTAGTGAAGCAGCATATGCAGAATCTAAACTTTTTACACATTTGTTGAAAGTTCTAGATGAAAAAGGTTGGATATTCATGACCATGCAAAATTTTTCAATGGCTGAATATCCTTTTCCAGTCTTTAAAAAAGCTTGTGTTACTCTCAAATTTAGGTCAGGTATAGTATTGCCATTTCTTTCACAGGATGAGTTAATAGAATTTACTTTCTTATCACAAGAATCACAAGTTAAATTCAGATTGTATGAGAATCCCAATTTTGTGCCTAGCTCAAGTTTTAATGTTTGCATTTCACAGGCTGGACACTTCAAGTTCAAAAATAACTTACTGATTTGAGCAAAGTTCACCATAATATAATCTTCAGAATTAAAGTCTTTAATAATATCATCAATAATAGATGTATTCTGGAGTCTGAGATTTGAATTCATCACATTTGTGGCACTGCTGGAACCTGGAATCTCATCTTTCGTTGAGGACCACCTTTTATTGTTCATACGAGATGAATGTGCTTTACGCTTTCGACTAACCATATTAATATAAATAATGCAATTATTAATATAAAAATCGTTAGAAAACTGCATAATCAGTTATTGGTAAATATATAAACAAGAAATTAAAGGAAATCAAGAAGATTTAGTCTTGAAAAAGACTTTTTAAAACAATAAATTAGCCGAATCACAAGTTGAAAATAGCGTAGCACATGTAAACAACGATCTACTAAGAGTTAATTTCACAGTTAAACGCATGCTTTTTCTATTACGCATTATATTTGTAATTCAGGGAGGAAATTTCAGAGTAAAAGGAATGTAAACACTGAAGTGGGCGTGGCATTTAAATGGCTGTTAAGATAATAAAATGTATTTTTGATACACTTACAATCGTCAGATCAACTTAAAACTTTGTACCAATATACTAGAGGTGTCAAAGTCTATTTTTAACAAAAAATTGAAAAATCGATATTTTCATCAATATAAGGGTACCGAGTCCCCGTAATACATTCTGGTGCATATTAAAATTTATGAAGGATTTTAAGTATATATTTTATACCCTTTCTTGTACAGTACATTAATACATTTAAAGTTTTACTATACGACATTAAAAGTTGCATTAAAAACTCGCCTTAATGATGAGACAGCAAATTCAAATGGTAAAAATCTAGAACTTTTCCTGGAAGTACCAGCTCGACGGATTTTGCTCGATAGATATAGAATTCATGGAGACTCATTCAGTTATTTTCTTCTCATTGCTACTCACAGGAACTAAATCAAAGGGTTAACACCCTTTTTGCATAAAGGAAGCATCATCTATAGGTAAAAGTAGTACATTCATGTGCATGTTAAAAATTTGTGAATGATTTTAAAGTATATATTTTATATCCTTTATCGTCGAGGAGGAATGAAATAAGTAGAGGATTTATTATTAAAATTTTCTTTAGATATTAAATATAAGGGTTCATTGTTATTGAAAGTCTGAATAGCAAGAAGATTTGAAATTATTTTACGTATTCTTTCGTTGGCATTAAAGACAACATAAAATATATTTAAGGAATATAAGAATAAAATCTTCAATAGAAATCATGCACTTTAGCAATCTATATATATATTTTAGACACATTAAACTTTTGTGATAGGAATTTCTATAATATAGTCATGTTGAAACCTTTGAATGACCTTCACTTGTATATTGTAAGGACTTTGCTTTAAATAAAATACTGCCAAACTTTTGTATTTAATGCGTTAATTGCATTTCGTGACTAAATACAGGGTATTTACAATATATATAAAAAGATTAATTTCTTGGGTTCACGGCATCGACAAGGAAGGTCAGACTTGAGTTCTCTCTGAGCTCATTCAAGTCTATGTAGACACGACAGTATCTCCTTGTCTTTGGCTCAAGCGTCACTCTGAATAACTTAATCTCTGAATCCCTGACTGACTTTAACTCGTGTCCGACGACTTTATATACCTTCGCTGAACGTTCTCGAAAGGTCTGGAAAACGCCACCTTTCTTTAATCAGTTATTGTTCCCAGGCGAATAACCGCCTCCGGTGGGCAACTTCCCTTTTGAACTGGCGAACTGTTCCGCGAGCTGTCGGTAGCACTTCCAGTCTTTATGTCACCAAGACTGTCTGTCTCCAGCCGTCTAAATCTATTATGCGCACAAACCGCGCGTTTGATGGTCTTCCCGGAATTTCCACTCACAGAATATTTGCTATTGTACGGAAGTCATTACAATATTTAAAGATTTAGTATCAAATGTTCTGTACTACAGATGTTCCATTTTTTATAAATACATTATTTTTAAGACTAAGTATAATTCTGAACTTTGTTTCTATAAGACTATACTGAATAAACATAGGTTTTACAACTTTTATGCTGTGCAGATTACACAGAAGAGGTCTTGACTGATGGTCGAATGAGAGATTCTTGAAAAATACAATGCATCTGGTAGTCATATCTCGTAATTCTCAAATCGCAAGATGAACTACAAATTATTTTACATAAAAAGATGCAATATATATGCAATTTTGGAACAGCTTCCTTATACGCGCACTTTCTCGCCAAGTCAAAATTTTTACGCCAACATTAGCGCCGTTTTTGTTTACACAAGCCCTTTGCATGTCAAAATGTCTAAATAGCATCATTATGATCGGGGGGGGGGGAGGTCTAAATAGCGTCATATCATGATCATATCATGATCATGATCCCCTCATCATGATATGATGAGGGGAGAAGAACAAGCGGGGCCTCGAGGATTGGCACGAAATCATCTTGGTGAAAAAGTGCGCGTATACTGAATCTTAACCACAATTTTTTTTTAAATCAACAAAATAATTGTGAACTGGTTTAACCCACTTCTTATTACGACGTCCCTAGTGAATAAACAACAGTGCATATATAACTTTTGCTAAGATATTAATTACAGTTAACTTTTCCAATTGAAGTTTCTTTAATTATATTTAATTCAATAGAAAACTATGAAAACAAAATACCTTAAAATGCTTTATATTAGATGTAACATTTTACGTAAGCACAGACTAGTTCTAATTTTGCTAATCTTCTACTAACATACCCTTTTTATAAATTCTTTTACGATTTGGTAATGAAAAACATGTTTCTCTAAATTAATATTTCATCCTACGGATATTCCTTAGAATTTCAGAACACACGGTTTAATTTAAAACAAGGGTTTTTTTTTTCATTAAAAGTTATAAGTTATTAATCACATCGAACGTTACATATCAATGATCATTACTGGCAGCATCAACTATAATGGTTATTACTTAACGTTTTCAGGACATTATTTAGATCTGTCTCCTGCTCAAAAGGCATGTCGTCTGACAATTTGAATTCGCTTCCCAATTTTTCGTCCCCTAAAGAAAGTAATTACTCAGCGTCCTTTCATTGCTAGTCTATCGTATTTCCTCCATTCCATAATTTAATTTTCGAAGATTTCTTAATAGATTGAGCTGCTCTTCTAGCAAAAATCTAGGCGTTTTCAAGTCTCACTTCTCGAATTTCAAATGGATCGAAATGTATTCATGACAATAAAGCGCAACTCTTATGCATGTTCTTTTAATAGACGTCTCGCTCACTAGCTCTGATTCGGAAATTATTTTCAAAGTATGACTTTTTAAAGCACATCCATTACCTATTTCTTTCTGAACCTGGATTTTTTATTACCTTTAGTTCTTAAAGTTATGAAAATGTATACTTTTTTTATATATTTTTTACGCACACACATACACACTCTCTCTCTCTCAAATAAAGTGCCATTAAATATATTTCAAGTTCTTTTGGCACTTAGTTATTTGTTATAATTTATATTTTTCTTTCTCTTCCAAAAAGGAATATATTTTTTTAAATCTCGTATAGTGAGAATGCATTCGGAGTCGAGTTTTATTCTTTACCATCTGCCAAACAAAGATTTAATCTGTCAGCATGGCTTAAATTTTTACCCGGGACAAGATTTAAAAATCCTTGAAAAGAGCTTTTCACGCCCTCAAATTTATGGAGAAAATAAATGTAAGAAATATGACATTTGAGGGAAGTACTTTAGCAAAATAATTATCATAAATGTAGAACTCAATTAAATGTATATATATATATATATTTTTTTTCCTTAAATTTTTCGGTAACGTTTCAAAATATTTTTTTGTGTAAGTAGAGGAAATTAGGGCTGTTCAGAAAATTTATTTTAAATACATTCTATTATAGTCGTAATATTTGTGAAAATGTTAGATATCTTATATATAAAGCAGAAGCGGGAAATGTGTTGCGTTTGTATGTGTGTGTTAGTCACAAAAACTCAAGAACCATGAGCCCTACCTTGATGAAATTTACACGGTTTAATGTGCTTGGAAAATCAGGATGAATGTGATTGTTTTCATGCCACTACGACGTTCCATTCCCGAATTATGTTAGAACAAGTTTGCGTGGTATCAACGGATATTTTTGTTCAAAGCCATTATACCATTTCATTGTTGCCAATTAAATTATAACTTTTTTGTAAAAATAAATAGGCCTGAATTAAAAACGAGATTTGTTCATATATTGGCGCATGCAAGAATGAATTTGATATATTATTTTCATATACGTGGCAACGCCGGAATATTTCTTTTTAAAAATCTATACTAATATATAAAGAGAGAGAGCGGATTTTGTATGTGGAGGGTAATCTCTGGAACTACTGCACCTATTTCAAAAATTCTTTCACTATTTGAAAGGTACATTTTTCCAGATGGACATGTGCTATATATTATGTATATCGGATTAGTAGAAAGAAAATTAGGAGCCTAAATGTTGAGCTGAGGTTTCACCTTCACAACTTTTCCTTTGTCAACCATAGTCAAGTAACCATAGCAACACATCAAACGATATTTTCATTTATTTTCAGTAAAACATTTAACATTTGAATTTTCTTTGTCAACCATAGTCAAGAAACCATAGCAACACATCAAACTACATTTTCATTTATTATCAATAAAACATTTAATATTTTAAAGATTCCAGTGGAGGAGGTATTGATAAATACAAAAAGGATTTTTGAAATTGGCAACGTTAAGGTGTCAACCATAGTCAAGAAACCATAGCAACACATCAAACTACATTTTCATTTATTATCAGTAAAACATTTAATATTTTAAAGATTCCAGTGGAGGAGGTATTGATAAATACAGAAAGGATTTTTGAAATTGGCAACGTTTAAGGGTTTATTGAAGAAAATTACTTTTCGAATTATGCTTTTTATTGGACATTTAAGGAAAAAAAATTACAATTTATTGGTTATCAACTGAAAACTTATTGGCATAATATTACAGAACTTTATTTAACTTATAAACTTTATGTTTTTAAATTTATGTACAATTTTATGCACAATTTGCGTAAATAGAACTTGAATTATTGAACTTTATTCAAAAATCAGTGTGTTTCATTGAAACTGTGAAATTTATTGATTATTTCGAATAGGCCTATGTTTGTTCCTTTATAAGTGAAAAAGTATTGCTTCAATCTGAAATTTTGTATAGATATAGTTGATAGTTGAGATTAAAATATAGACATATTATTTTTTGAAAATCAGGCCCCGGAGTTTTTTAATTAATGTTTTAATGATTTTGCCCCTAAAAGTTGCTTATTTCGACAGCTTCCGTGGCTGTCCTCGCTGACAGCGAGACTATGGGGCCGAATCGTATAAAAATCAGCACGCGGGTGGCCCCGGACACGATTCAGTGCCCGACGTAGCCGGATTTTTTAATTTTTAATTAAAAAAATTTATTAAATTTCTTGTGCCATTTTTGGTGTTTTTTTCATGTTTTTTTGTGTGTGGACTCTGTAGCGGATAGGCTATGGGGCCGAATCGCATCAAAATCGGCATGCGGGTGCCCCCCGGACACAATTGAGTGCCTGACGTTACAGTTTCCAATAAAAATTTCTTTTGCCATCACCATCAACAAATACCAAGGTCAAAGATACAAATATATTGGACTTGACTTACGGGAAGATTGCTTTACACATGGACAATTATATGTTGGTCTCTCTAGGTCAGGAAATGCGGAGGATCAATTTGTTTTAAAACCTCAGAAAAACGAAAAATGTGGTATACCATGAAGTTTTAAAATAAATTATACCTACCTAATATCTACTTAAGATAGATAATTGTTCAATCCGGAAAAATTCGGGACGGGCCGCTTGTGAAAATATAAAGATGGAAAGTCATTAATTTTCAAAGGATGTGTTTGTTCTCAATCCATTGCAGACGGTTTAGTTTTGAGAAAGAATCACAATCATGATATAAGTGTATATTCTAATTAAGAAAGTCTGAAAGTGGCATTGAAACGTAGCAGACGATTTAGTTTTGAGAAAGAATTCCAAGCATGAAATATTGAAATATGTATATACTTTTTCTACAATAATTATGAGATTTGCTGTGTATACATATTGAACAATTAAAACATATTGAATGTGTTCTCAATCCATTCAAAGTTACTGGACTGGATGTGACAAAAGAATGTTTTTCGCATGGTCAGTTATATATGGGAATGTCTAGAGCAAGGAATCAAACAGAATTATACATTGTCGCAGATGATAAAAAATAAACAAAAAATTTTGTGTACTGGCAAGTATTAAAATAACAACAAATTAATTAATAAATGAATTTTTTATTGCTGAAAAAATGAAATTAATTTGTTTAAGAGTTGTTATAACTTTAGAACATCATAACATGAGGCTAACCATTGGAAAAAAATAATAATAGAAACAATCCCGAGCGAAGCCGAGTAATAAATCTAGTTAAATATAAACGTAAGCTTCAAAGAGATTTAAAAACCTTGGAAAAATATTATTTAAAATCATCGATAAATAACATCTAGTGTCGGATGTGTATATGAAATGGCGGTTACAAACAATGTCGATAACCGTAAGCGGAATCTCTGGGATTGAACTTTCAAACTTTGAGACTGAATATCCAGAGAATACCTGATGGTAAAGAAAGAAAGTAAATCTAAAGATGTTTTTTGAAGATTGAAATATAGATTCGGCAAGTTTTATTTATTTTAAAGTAGAGAGTATTACATTCATAAAAATTCAGAAATCCCTCAGTGTTTCCAAATTACATTTGATGTCCCGGCATTTTGTTTGCAATCTGCATTTTTCAGCGATCAAAACAGGCATAGCGTTAATAAAAATTGTGTATTCATTGGCGAAATAAAATCTCTTTTTTACTCTTACATATATTCAGTCAAAAAAGTTTGGTCGCGTTAAATAGATAGGTTTGCCCCGGAAGTTCCACCTTTATTCTAATGGTGTCCAATTCAGTACGAATGGGAATTCCAGATAGAATGCTGATACAGTGACATTCATGTTTCCAATACAACTCCTCCCCCCAAATTCTCCTTTTTGTTACAGAAAAATAAATCTAAATGAATTATTAAATCATTGACAAGAATAGTATTAATAAAAATTGAGTATTTATTGGCGAAATAAAATCTTTGTTTTACACTTATGTATTCAGTCAAAAAAGTTTGGCCACGTTAAATAGATTTGTTTGTCCCGGAAGCTCAACCTTTATTTTAATGGACTCCGATTCATTACTAATGGGAATTCCAGATAGAATGCTGAAGCAGTGACATTCATGTTTCCAATACAACACTTCCCACCAAATTCTCATTCCTGTTACAGTAAAATAAATCTAAATGAAATGTTAGAACATTGGCAGGAATAGTATTAATAAAAACTGTGGATTCATTGGCGAAATAAAGTCTCTTTTTTATACTTACATATATATATATTCAGTCAAAATAGTTTGGTCGCGTTAAATAGATAGGTTTGCCCAGGAAGTTCCACCTATATTCTAATGGTGTCCGATTCAGTAAGAATGGGAATTCCAGATAGAATGCTGAAGCAATGACATTCGTGTTTCCAATACAACACTTCCCACCAAATTCTCCTTCCTGTTACAGTAAAATAAATCTAAATGAAATGTTAGAACATTGACAGAAATAGTATTAATAAAAACTGTGCATTCATTGGCGAAATAAAGTCTCTTTTTTATACTTACATCTATCTATACATATATATAAAGAGAGAGCGATATTGTACGTGGAGGGTAATCTCCAGAACCAATGCACCTATTTGAAAAATTATTTCACTGTTTGAAAGGTACATTATTCCAGATGGACATAGGCTATATATTATGTATATCTGATCTGTAGAAATAAAGTTAGGGGCTTAATCCTAACAATCTCCATTGTTACCTCTACTGTCCTCTACCGCTTTTGTGCCGAAATCTTCAACGATCCTTCGCTTGGTGCTATCGCGGTGGGCTTCTGTTCTGACATTATTGGTTCGAACCTAGCCGTTGTCCGGCACGCCTTTTTCTTTTAAAAAATTAACTTTAATTATTAACTAACGTAATATTACTTTGAATATTATTTTAGGTGCTTAAAATAATTTTAAAAATATTCTTTACTTAAAATCCTTTTTTATTTTTGTATTTTTATTTCATCTCTTATTCTAATTTTGGGATACCAATGTGTATCTATACTTCTATAATAATATATAAAGAGAGAGAGCAGATTTTGTATGTGGAGGGTAATGTACAACTTTTGTACATTAAAATGTACCTTACATATTTTCCTTTGTCTACCCTAGTGAAGTAACCATAGCAACACCCTTTAGCTTACGGGATCCGTTTTTCGAAATCGCTCTTTACAACGAGAAAATGTTATCTACTTCCTATCCCTATTTTACGTGGGGGACATTCAGCGTGAGGGGTCAGGGTAAAGTGTGGTAATTGCTTTCTTACTATAAAAGAAGAATTTCAATAGTAGTTCATCGGCACTCCGAACCTCTTTCATCTCTCAAAAGGCTGAAAATGGATGAACCGCGGGTGAATCGCCCTTCTGATGTCTCTCGCCTGAAAAGAAATAGCCTCTAGCTAGAACGACAAAAGATTATTATTCAGTCCTTTTCTGCAAGATTCACCCACCGTTCCCAGAATGTCACACAATTGTTCTTTGGGGGCAAAGCCGCTAGGAAAGTCACCACAACAAAGTGGAATTCGAGACTATATCTCTGCCGACATCGCACCGTATTTTTCGAGAGTATCAGTCCTTTTCTGCAAGATTCACCCACCGTTCCCAGAATGTCACACAATTGTTCTTTGGGGGCAAAGCCGCTAGGAAAGTCACAACGAAGTTGAATTCGAGAATATATCTCTGCCGACATCATACCGTATTTTTCGAGAGTATGTGCTTCGGATATATACTATCCCACCCCGTAAGGAAAGGGTTGTAATATTTTAAAGATTCGAGTAGAGGAGGTATTGATAAATACAAAAAGGATTTTTTAAACTGGCAACGTTAAAGGGTTTATTGAAGAAAACTACATTTGGAACTACGCTTTTTATTGGACATTTAAGGTAAAAAAAGATTTACAATTTATTGGCTATCAACTGGAAATTTATTGGTATAATATTTTGTTCAACCCGGACAAAGTCGGGACGGGCCGCTAGTATATATATATATATATATATATATATATATATATATATATATATATATATATATATTCAGCCAAAAAGTCTGGTCGCGTTAAATAGAGAGGTTTGCCCCGGAAGTTCATACTTTATTCTAATGGTGTCCGATTCAGTACGAATGGGAATTCCAGATAGAATGCTGATACAGTGACATTCATGTTTCCAATACAACACTTCCCACCAAATTCTCATTCGTGTTACAGTAAAATAAATCTAAATGAAATGTTAGAACATTGACAGGAATAGTATTAATAAAAATTGAGTATTAATTGGCGAAATAAAATCTTTGTTTTACACTTATATATTCAGTCAAAAAAGTTTGGCCACGTTAAATAGATTTGTTTGTCCCGGAAGCTCAACCTTTATTTTAATGGACTCCGATTCATTACTAATGGGAATTCCAGATAGAATGCTGAAGCAGTGACATTCATGTTTCCAATACAACACTTCCCACCAAATTCTCATTCCTGTTACAGTAAAATAAATCTAAATGAAATGTTACAACATTGGCAGGAATAGTATTAATAAAAACTGTGCATTCATTGGCGAAATAAAATCTCTTTTTTATACTTACATATATATATATTCAGTCAAAAAAGTTTGGTCGCGTTAAATAGATAGGTTTGCCCCGGAAGTTCCACCTTTATTCTAATGGGGTCCGATTCAGTACGAATTGGAATTCCAGATAGAATGCTGAAGCAATGACATTCGTGCTTCCCATACAACACTTCCCACCAAATTCTCATTCCTGTTACAGTAAAATAAATCTAAATGAAATGTTAGAACATTGACAGGAATAGTATTAATAAAAATTGAGTATTAATTGGCGAAATAAAATCTTTGTTTTACACTTATATATTCAGTCAAAAAAGTTTGGCCACTTTAAATAGATTTCTTTGTCCCGGAAGCTCAACCTTTATTTTAATGGACTCCGATTCATTAGTAATGGGAATTCCAGATAGAATGCTGAAGCAGTGAAATTCATGTTTCCAATACAATACTTCCTACCAAATTGTCATTTTTTTACAGAAAAATAAATCTAAAAGAAACGTTAGAACATTTACAGGAATAGCATTAATAAAAATTATGTATTCATCGGTGAAATAAAGTCTCTGTTGTTTTTCACTTCCATTAATTGGGTAAAAAAACTTAAATTTGCTATGGTAGCTCATTCTTTTTTCTCATGGAGTCTGATACAATTCTATTGGAAATTATAAATGTAATGCTCAAACAAAGGCAAAATTCGTCTTTAAAATGTTTACACGTGTACCAACCAAATTTTGCTCTTTTTAGTTGCAGAAAAAATAAATCTAAACGAAACGTTACCATTTTATAGATTAAGTTCTCCGTTTGTGACGAATTATTAATTTCGAATTACACATTGTATTCTTTGCTTAAAAATCGAAGAATAAACATTATAAGCATTTTTTCCGGTAGGTGCCGTGCGCGCGCTAGCATTTTTTCCAATCTCGCTCTCATACTGAAAATTTAATCATTGAAATCGTCTGTTTTTTTTATCTTTCTGTGAATAAATTAATAAGTTTTTTTCTTAGCAACATCCGCGAAGGTGTACATTATTCTTTATTCACATAAAAACTATTTGTTTGGACTAAAATCTATTTTCTTTTTCCCTGAAGAACATTTTAGGAGTGATATTTTCATTTGGCATGCCTTTTTAGAGCTCAATTTTATTTATTCAATTCTATGTACACAACTTAATTGCATAAGGCGAAATTCTACCAAGCTATAAAGAAAATGCTTCTAATTTGTCTCATAATTAAAGGATAATTGTCTAGAAAGGTGTTTTTACGTATATATATATATATATATATATATATATATATGTGTGTGTGTGTGTGTGTGTGTGTATGTATGTATGTATGTATGTATATATATATATATATATATATATATATATATATATATATATATATATGTGTGTGTGTGTGTGTGTGTGTGTGTGTGTGTGTGTGTGTGTGTGTGTATGTATGTATGTATATATATATATATATATATATATATATATATATATATATATATATATATATATAAATTTAATAACTGTCAAACTGTATTACTTTTGCAAAGAATTTTACGTTTATTTTTTCCTTTTTCTCCCTAATATATTTCCAAATTTTCTTTCTGTAACAGCTTTCCCTCTCTATTTTAAGGAATACAATGCCATATCAAGATATTCAAAAATAAGTATCAGAAAACATATTCCAGCATGAAAGGAACATTGACATTGGAACACACCAATTTATGCATTAATCCCCTTTAATGTCTCATGAATTATGCATCGAATTTGAGTAAAGTTTCCTTACTTAAGGGGGGAGATGGTCATACTCGGAAAAATTAATATTAACTATTATAATACTCGTGAATTAAGAATATCAGAAAGGGCAAATGTGAGTTTGATACTTAGATATACTTTTATGTATCCAAAGTCTTTAAAAGAATGAAGACAAACTTGCGAGATTATGAAAAAAATTTTTGCTTCAAAACGGAAATTCATGACCAGTTTACGGTTCGTGCTATAGGGTTTTTATGCAATTCAAATATGTTTAGTAAAGCCCAAAAGAAATTCACTTTTTGAGATGTAAAATTAGTCTGGAAATAATGGTTTATTAGTGATAACAGCAACCGTACACCATTTTTAACCCTTCAGCGGGCGCGCCCGTGTACGGAGTGCAACATTTTCGTAATTTTGAATGGTTTGTTTTTACAAGTAAGGTTTGAATGTTCTAAGCAGTTTCTGTTTATAGCTACACCCTTTCTAATGCAGGTCTGATTTTCTGACCTTTGTATTTCTTTCCATTCACTTGTAGTCGGGATTTATCCGTGGAAATCCAACGATTATACTGGATTACAATACGTTAAATCAGGAGTTGCTGTTGTCGATCCAAAGTGGAGCTATTATACGGTATCCCGCATATCACTAAGATGGACAATCTCATTCTTTTTTAAGTTTTTGGACATAATACGAATCCATTCGTAAGTTGTCCTTAGATCCAATAAACCGGACTTTTTTGAAATAAGGCGATTGTGTCTGCATTCTTTGGCTTTTATTTATAAATATATCTCAATATTATCATCATTTTATATATTGTCATAAAACTCAGAATTATATTTTCAATTTGAATCAAAAGTTCATTACAAAAGGAATAATCAAGATTGAAAGAGCGGTTGCACTTTGTGCCACGCGCGCCCGCCGGTGTTCCAAAACTTGAAGGGTTAATGATTCTAACCCCTATTTGGTGTTTCCATAATAAAAAGTAGTATAGTTGATTACAGAGGTTACGAGACTTCTAATGTTTTAGTTTCGCCTGTTATTAAATAACGTTTTTTTGGAACGAAGTTCTTTTACGCGGCTTACAGTAGAGTGGACTGGCAGGAATCGTCACGTAACGAAAAATCGTCGATATCCCCTTCATAAGAGCTTTTTCTCAAGGATTCTGTGGCTGAATGGTTATCGCATCGGATATCGGACTATCGCACTACGGAGCGAGAGGTCCCTGGTTCAAATCCCCGCACAAGCGCTGGACGTTTCTATTCCCACTCATTCTTGGAATAGCGCAGTGTATATATGTATATATGTATACATAATTATATATATATATATATATATATATATATATATGTATATATAAACATATATATAATCAATAGAAATCTACATATTACATCACGTTTAAAGTTGAAAAATAACGTGATGAACTTCGTTCCTGACGGGAGTCCCCCGACCGCACAATTTTTTTTTAAGGTGGTCTGCTCGCTTTGTAGATTTTTTTCCCGTTTCCAACGTCGTAAAGACTACCTGACGAGAGCTGAGATAGAACACTCGTCTCCAAGCGTCAATCACATTATTATACCAACCGAGATATCTTGTAATGTGTTTAAACTTAATTGAGACTGAGGAGACGGCATGTTGTCCGGTATATATATTTATAAATATTTTCTATACTTCATGATATATATATATAATATATATATATATATATATATATATATATATTTGCAAGTAACTAGGAAGCACTTTCTCCAGAAAGACACGGTACGCTGCGCCAGTCAGACATTATGGCAAGATATACTGTCCAACCAGCCAATCACCAACAGCACCTGCCCAAATGTTCTCTGAAAATCTCCGCTGGTGTTTACGAGGGGCAGTGGGGCAACTTATGTTTGAGTAAATTCACATTTTACGGAAGTTTAACTTTGACTTTGAACTTTACGCTTTTCAGACACAGAGTGGAATACGACAGTAAGTTGCATTGTAAATATTGTTTGTCTTGATGACTATTTTCACCCTTCTTATTTTGTAGACACAGTTCACGAATACCTTGTATATATATATATATATATATATATATTATATCTGTGTGTATATTTATGTTTAATGAAAATTTTTTTTATCTGCAATGAATTTTCGTCATTATTTTGACTAACGTTTCCTAATTGTTATTCAAAGGATCGTGTGCTAATTCAACAATCACTTAACAAGATTCCGAAGCCTAAGGTTTGTATTCTTTTAACTTAACTCCACAGATCTTACTAAATGAGATTCCTTTACACGACTGGGATAGTTCAATCAGCAGAACACTGAAATTCAGTGAATTCACCTCAAATTGAAATGGCACTCTAAAATCCTTTTTTTATGAATAGCATTTAGAAGAATGTGGTCTACATATTACATTCTTCACAGATTTCGACAGACATCTATTTTGTTTCCTGCTTTATTACGAATGCATTTTCCCCTTTTTAGAAACGTGAGACGGAAATGCCATTGAGTTATACCCACGCAGAACATTCTGAAAAAGGAAATTCTACGGTGCTTTAACTAGAACAGAGGTTACTATTTAACTTTTCCGAAACGACATTTTAGTTTTGCTGCTCTCCTTTCAAACGGGCATAAATCATGTCGTCTGGAAAACTTAATTCGTTTTCGACTTTATTCTTTCTTTCCAAAGAAATACTACAATGTATCTTTCCTAGGAAGAAAAAAAATTGCTAACCTATTCGTACTCTTTCCATAATTTAATTCTCTTTGACCAATTCCTAATTGACAAAGATACTTCCTTTCCGAACCAGGCATTTTAAGGATGCGTTACTTAAGTAACAAATGAACAAGGGAAATTATTCATGGTAATGACATTCTCTTCTTTATTGAAATCTGGCATTTCAGTTCAGGCACCATTTTTTTGCAGCTGTATTTATTCTTCAGCACATTCATTATGGATATTTTCCCTTCTTTTTTTTTTAGCTCAGAACTCTATATTTATATCCAGCCCTCTTTATCCGTTTCAAATAGACGCAAAACTGAACTAAATTTTGCCCTTCATTTTATGATTAAATTTAGCATCCATTTTCTTTAGTGCATTTTTCTCTTTTCTTTTGAAAAATGTGTAGATTTCCTCTTCGCTTTAAAGAATGCATTTTTGAGTAAAACTATATTTTATTCAATAAGTTTTGGAATAAAAATGATTCTTTTCACTTGTCTCTCTTTGCTTTGGGGTTGATAGACCATATTCTAGCTTCTAATGTAGTAGGAAAAAAAGAAATTTTATCGAAAGCTCTGAAATAATGTTAGGAAAAAGTTTCGGAAAATTTTCTGTTGAAATTAAATAACCAATCCTTTACTTATACGTCATATTTATCTTAAGCACATAGCTTGAAACTCTTGATTTTTTTTGGAAAAAGTCTAGTATTTTAAAATACATTGACAAAAAATAATACATTACATAATGCGTTTGTGTTCATGCAACAGAGAACTTACGTTAATACATATGATGCTTTACATGAGAATATGATCCACATCAAAAAAAATATTTGCAATGTTGTTGAATCTCGTTTAGGCTTAGTAATAAAGTAAACAATATACAGGGTGTCCCAGTTAAACGTTTCAGAACTTCTACGAGGGGTAGGGTGCATCCTGACGACTCGAAATCATATAGCATTGTGGGGTCGGAAATGCTTTCCTGAAGCGGTAGATCGCGTTGCGGTAAAGCAACGTGCACGGAATCGTCATTTCGCACAAGGACTCAGAGTTAGTAGGATAGCAAATTATACGAACGTAGATTTAGCTGACAGGCATTTGGTGTACGGGGCTGCAGATTGTACTGGGGCAGCTGCCGTAACTACATAGACGTCAGATTCGGCCAACAGTGGATCGGACGTGGTGGTTTCGTGCGTTGACCTGCTCGGTCACCAGACGTATCATGTCTTGATTTTTATTTATGGGGACATATGAAAACATGGGTTTAAGACAACCCCGTTGACAATGCTGAGGAGCTGGTTGCAAGAATCCCAGTAGAGGCAGGAGAAATTCGAGATGAGCCTGGATTATTCCAGAATGTTCGGAATTCCATGCGCCGGAGATGTGAGGTCTGCCTTGCAGTCGGTGGAAAAAACTTCGAACACTTACTTTGACCCTTGTACCTTTTGTTTTTGTACATTTATTATTATAACGATTATCTATTTACGGTCTCTTTCTTTATGGTTTTCTGTGTACATCACAGCTTCAGGAAAGCTTTTCCGACCCCACATTGCTATATGATTTCGAGTCGTCAGGATACACCCTACCCCTCGTAGAAGTTCTGACACGTTTAAATGGGACACCCTGTATATATATATATATATATATATATATATATATATATATATATATATATATATATATTAATATATACAAAGATATTTAAAATTAAGATGACTAAAAGGGCAGATGTGACCATTTAATACTCCTATAACCTGAAATAAGATAGACATACATAAATAAGCAAAAACGGAATTGGAGGTGGTATAGTTGATGACTGGGGGGGGGGCGGTTGTGACCCCCCAACCCCGGTTAAACATGTTTTAAGCCAGGCAACACTCCCGGAGGTCGTCTATAACACCAAGACAGTAATAAACAATTATGAAGAGGAAAAATATTTTAGGTGAAATAGAAGTTAAACCATATTATTTTACTAATATAGTCAATTAAAACATAATTACAGATGAATAGAATGAAAAAAATCTTAATACTAAGATACAGAAAAAAATAATACTAATTAACTAAATAATTACTCACTAACATATACACTATACACATTAAGATACAAAATACTTAGCTCCCACCAAGCAATGAAACACGAAACTCATGCACACTCATTTTATAGACATAGTAGGGATAAATATCGCCATATTAGGGAAATTTTTAGTGTTGCCAACTTATTTTAAAACGATTCACACAATCTTTATTGTCTAAATTAAAAAACTGGGTTAGAATAGATAGAGGAAATTGACAGGAAAACCCTGGTCAATAGCTATAGTTAAGAATTTAATTATACTGACGTCCATAGTTTTTTTTGTTTGAATGTAAACGTTGACAACGTATTAACTGGTTAGTAACTATATTGCGTTTAATATTTAAAGTGGATATTTAAGTGGATCGGACGTGGGGGTTTCGTGCGTTGACCTGCTCGGTCACCAGACCTATCATGTCTTGATTTTTATTTATGGGGACATATGAAAACACGAGTTTATGACAACCCCGTTGACAATGCTGAGGAGCTGGTTGCAAGAATCCCAGTAGAGGCAGGAGAAATTCGAGATGAGCCTGGATTATTCCAGAATGTTCGGAATTCCATGCGCCGGAGATGTGAGGTCTGCATTGCAGTCGGTGGAAAAAACTTCGGACACTTACTTTGACCCCTGTACCTTTTGTTTTTGTACGTTTATTATTATAACGGTTATCTATTTAGGTCTCTTTCTTTATGGTTTTCTGTGTACATCACCGGTTCAGGAAAGCTTTTCCGACCCCACATTCCTATATGATTTCGAGTCGTCAGGATACACCCTACCCCTCGTAGAAGTTCTGAAACGTTTAAATGGGACACCCTATCTATCTATCTATCTATCTATCTATCTATCTATCTATCTATATATATATATATATATATATATACACGTTTCTGATGAAAAAAAGTAGGTACGATATATGATAATTGTTTATTTTTTTTTCTTTTAAGATTAACTTATTATCAAGACCGTCATTTACCAGATTATGACTATTTCTTACATTTTTATGGATACTTAGTAAAAGTATGCATATTCTATTATGTTTGTTGATCTTGACAACAATATGTGAGATTGATAGTAATTGCGGCTGAATTTAGAGGAAAAATAAGAATATTTGTGGGGGGAAAAGCCTTTTAAGAACCCCTCCCACACACACACACACTTTGCACACTGAAACTGTGAAGTTTGGTCGATTTGAGTGGAAGAGCAAGAATCTGAATGATTCTCTCGATATTTTGTCAGATATATCACCAAACATATCAGATGGTTAGAGACTATAATACAACCGTACATCTTAGAACCTTTTAGACATATAAATTTGTCAGTTTGAAAAGAAAATAGTGCAATTTTGAAAAATGGTTAATTCTTTTGGGAAAATTGTCTTTGCGAGTCCATAGTATTGAATTTTAATATCTATGAACTGAATTTTTGAAAATCCGATTTGATTTGTCTATATATTCTAAATACAGCATATGATGTTTATATCAAATATATTTTACTTTAATACTATCAAACAAGCTTAATCAAAAAATTGGTTTTTTACATTTAACAGAAATTCTTTTCTGCAAACGTTTTCAAATTTAAAAAATATTCATGTTTTTCTTTAAAATGTTGTGTTTAAAAATACTAGTATTAATGTTTGTTCTTTTATTTAATTTTTGTTATTCCGGGAGTATAGATTTTTTGGCAAACCTATGCTTTTATAGGCTAGACATATTGAAATAGAATTATTTGGGAATAACAAGTAAAAAAACCTCTCATATTAGCAGTCATAAAGTACTCATCAAAAAAAATTTTTTTACTAATTTAAGTGATGCATCAAAGCACTTTTCAATTAACGAAGAAAACCGAACCTATTAAATCTTCTTTGAAGGTGAAATCACCTTTTTCTTAAAAAAAATTTTTGTGGGCTATGATTTCTGTCAGCACTTATAAACATTACCATTAATTATGCCCGGCAAAGCGTGACTAAGTACAAGCAACCAGCTTCACTGCAACCGTGATGGAAAGTCCTAGCTACTAGAGAATCCTCTCATTCGTCGCCCTTTTTCAATGCATCTTGCTTTTAATTAAACCGTCATTGATGTCGGTGTTAACTTTTAATTACTTTGTCACCACCAGAAACTCTTATGAGTTTAAGAGGTTTTAATGAATGTGAACAGGTTTATATGTATAATTTTCGGGGACAAAAAAAAAAGTTAATCGCTTGGAAGACTTGTGCCTCCGTTTGGATGGATTTTATTCCTTGCAATAATTCTGATTAGGCTGGGTAATCAATCGTGCATTTAAAGGCAACGCGTGATGCACTTAAGAGCCAACAGATACAGAGTTTTTTTTTCTATGCGATGCGAAGATAACATTAATTAGACTTTTAATTTCTGTGATATTGTAATTTATAAAAGGTGTATGGATGAGAAGTAATGATTGTAAGCTGTTTACAGAAACATTTCTTCCGTAAAACTGGCTAGCGATTGACATTATTTCGTGGAAGATATATTTTGCTGCATTTCTCGAGTGGGAACGAGCAATTCGAGAGCGTGAAATTATGTTTAGTATTATCTATGCTGTTAGAAGTGTTGTATAAAAACGGGGTTCAGTGATTATTTTTACATTTGTTTTCTGACAGCAATGTACTTTGCACTGCTGTCTTTTAATTTCTGCTTAAAAGTTTTGAAAGATACTAAAATATTTTAAATCCGATCAATTAAAAAAACTTTTGTCTAAGTAAAAATGCAATAAAGGCTTTAGTCTTACAAAAATAGTCGCTTAATTATCATAATAGGCACTAAAACATTCTTAAACTTATGCACACCTAATCTTACACTTCGGCTTACGCTATACTTTTCTAAATTAAAGAAAAAATAGGATGCGAGAGCACCTGGGTATATAATAAACATACATTTCGATTACTCCACTGATTCATGTTGTGATTCTTTGGAATTTACTTTACTTATTATCTTTTAAGTGTCTCTTTATGCTCAACTCTGATAGACATTAATCGTTGACTGAATGATAATTCAATAAGAATAAAATTAAACAATGCTTCAGTAATTTTATATGCGAAGTACCTGTGTGCATATATTTTTATTGTCACATGTGTTTGTATCACTAATAAACAATTAATTTTCATAACTATCCCTCTGTTTTTTCATACAACAGTTAAACAAAGTACCTTCATTGTACTAACAGTTTTGAAAAAAAAACCTATTTTAACGTAGGATTACGTTCCTTCATAACGGTCCCCCATAAAGCAAAATTTCAGATGTTAAAACCGTCCATCGTCACGAGTTATAATTTTGGCAGCGCGCCAAACCCAGTCTGTATCACTTGGGTAAGCAGTAAACAGATAAGCAGAAAAGTACCAATATATATATATATATATATATATATATATATATATATATATATATATATATATATATATATATATATATATATATGAAACAATAACCTTTCACTTTCATTAAATAAAAAGCCTAATCGAAATTCTTCCATTTTATGTCAACAAAGTATCGCCCATTAATCCAAAGTTGGATCTAGAGATAATCAAAGTAACCGATTATATTTCCCCCTAATCCATGTGTAGAGAGAAAATGCTTATATAACAGAGTGATGCAACTCTCTCTCTCGAATGTTCGAGAAAGATCCAAATCGTTCGACGCAAGATCACGCCATATGACGTGCGAGGTCAGAAGTTTTCAACTGGCCAATTAAAGGTTTTAACGCTACCGCACCTCCGTACGCAGATAGCGTTCTCCATAGCTTTTGTATGTCTGTCGCTGTCTTGTCAACATGTGTTTTTTAGCGCGCTACGTCCTTTGTCAATTTTATGTACTGCTCCGGCGGTTTCAGGGGTACTTGACTATCAAAACTGTGTATAACCGTGCCTAAGTGTCAGGCATAATCAACTTTGTACGCTGTATTCCGTCACCATGGAGTTTTTGAAATAAATACCATATTTAATAAATGGGGCTCATTTCTCGTCACTCTGGAAATGTCTTAATTGTGCCTGCCTCCCCCGTGTTCCTCAACCAGTCTATCTGTCTATAAGCTTCCCCCAGCAACTCCCCACGACTACCCTATGTGATTCGAGATCTCCTTCCTGTCGTCTAACATCTTGTGTGAAATCATTACATACATATATATAAATATATATATATACATAACACATACAGGTATATATACATACGTACAAAAGAGGTAAGCAATGATAAGTAATACTACGTTAATAAATCGCGGAAGTTTCGTTAGAAAAGACTACCTGAATTTTTTTTTAATTTTTTAAAGATTAAAATTGAAGTCTCAATATTTGAATGACTGAATCAGGGAATAGTTTCTGTTCATGGGAATAGTGTCTGAGTAAAATAAACGATCTTGATCAATCACTGTTATTAATTTTAAAAAAAATGGGAAAATGAACAAAAGAATAACGAGGCCATTTTATTGCAGTTTGTAGCTCACCTGTTTATGTTTAGCTAATTTAACAATATGAATAAAGAATGAGAAGAAGCCATTTTCCCAACATCTGGTTAGTTCAAGAGAAAAGCCGGCACAAGTGTTATTAAACTCTTGCTTGCTAAAGGAGGTTGATGTGAAAGAATGCCTTAATTCAAATGCCTTGATTCCACAAAGCATTTGAATGCCTTGATTCAAATGCTTTGTGGAGGTCAAAGTGCGAATTAATTGGGACCCTTTCCTCTCAGGACCAAAACGGAAAGATTTATAGCATACGTAACGGTATGGACTGGAATATAGAAAGAGTTGTCCAAATCCCAGGGCTGCAGACATTAACACATGTTGAATTTAACATCTAGTAGTTGTGTGGCTTGATAGGGAATTCGATCGAAAAGTAAAAAGCTACAATATTAAGTATTCAGGAATAAAATACCACCCCATATTAATTCATTTAAACAAGAAAATTGTTTAGTCCAGTTCACAGTTTAACCCTAACTTAAATAATTCAAGAACGCATGTAAAAAAGATAGAACTTTTCAATTCACAATTCATCATAAAGTTTCAATGACTTTAAACACAGGGACGGGAGATGAGGGCTATTTTCATTGTAGTTCCCTCAGTACTCAAAAGATACAGTTTTTAGAAGATGTCTAAATTTTTAGCAATCAATACATTTATTGATAATTTTAGAAATTACGAATGTATTTTAATGATGTAACAGTCGAGAAGTGAGTACCTCAAGAGTAATAGAAAGATTACTTCAATCTACGATCGTGAACTGTTAGAGTATTTTCTACTAATACCGCGTGGCCGTACAAAGTTTCGTCATGGTACTTATTTTAACAATTCACTTATCCTTACTAATCAATAGTCCTTCAGAATCTTACAATAACATATGATATATATATATATATATATATATATATATATATATATATACACTCGTCAAAAGTGAAATTGCAACACCATGAAGGAATGCGCGTAGCGATGTGAAAATTACAGGATTGGTAGATGTCAGAGTCATATGCAAATGATTAAATCCGTGTGCGCATCTGGTCACATGATACCCAGTTTCTGGCTATAAAAGCCAGTAGCGGGCTCACTCTGTATATGCTATCAATGGCAGATTGTTGTTGTAACGAAACTTGAAAAGGGGTAGAAAATGCCTCGGAGACATCAGCGAACTGAATACTAGCAGTTATCGTCTGAGGAACGAAAACATGTCCTAGAACTACATGATCTAGGTTTGTGCTCATGTGAATGCGCGCAATACCAGTCGTCTTGGACGGGACATCAGTACAATTCAGCGATTTGTGGCACGATGGACGCAGGACCATCTAAGAACACGGCAAAGAGTCAGTGGATCATCCTGGTGCACGTCAGATTGGACTGATACGCAAATTCGGCGAATGTGTTGTGGGGACCCGTTCGCCCCGACAAGTCATATTCAAACCTACCTACCATTATCAGATGGGGCATCTGTCTCCTGCCAAACCATCCGTAACAGGTTGCATGAGGCAGGGATGCGCGCACGGCGGTCAGCCACTGGGGTTCCTTTAACCACTTGACACAGGGCTTCCCGCCTTCCTTGGTGTTGACGTTATCGTCACTGGACAAACAAATGACATCGTGTATTGTTTTCAGATGAATCCCGATTTTGTTTATGGAGGAATGACGGTCTTGGACATGTGTGGCGGCTTCCCGGAAAACGTTACCTACCAGCCCATATCGTCAAACGTCACAGCGGGCTTCATGATTTGGGGTGGCATCATGTTCGAACATCAGACAACCCTTGTGCACATTATTGGCAGTTTAACATCAGCCCTGTGCGCAACACAAGTCGTTATGCCTGTGGATCGACCACTTGTGCAAGCCACCCCAGGCACGTTATTCCAGCAGGACAATGTCTGGCCTCTTGTCGCACGTCATATTCTGAACAGTCTCAATGGAATTCACCTCCTTCCGTGGCCGGCAGCCTCACCCGATCTCTCTCCCATCGAGCATGTGTTAGTTGCTCTCGGACTTGCAGTGCACAGGGCACCGCAGCCGCATACCGTAGAGGAACTGAAAGCGGCAGTTGACTCGTTGTGGCATGGAATATCTCAGGAGACCATTAATATCCACATAGACAGTATACTTCGCCGTTTAGAGGAATGCATAGCTGCCCGTGGTGGCCACATTAGATACTGAATAAACAGTTTAATTTTTCATATCTCTGTTTGTTTCTTTAATCATCCGCATATGTGTATTACCTTTACCGATCCTGTTATTTTCACATCACTACGAGCATTTTCTCATGTGTTGCGATTTCACTTTTGACGAATATACGAGGGTTATTTTTTTTCAAGGTCCGATAGGTCGCTAAATGAAAATCACAGTCAGAATCAAAAAAATTTTATATGGAACAATGTAATACAACATTAAGCTACTTTTCGACGTAATCGCCGTTCCGATTCATACATTTGTCGTAGCGTGGTACCAATTTTCCAATGCCTTCATCATAAAATGCAGCCGCCTGTGTTTTCAGCCAATTCTGTACGCTGGTCTGCAGCTCGTTGTCTATGGCGAATTTTTGTCCTCCTAGGCAGCGTTTCGTGTGGGCAAAGAGATGAAAATCTGAGAGAGCCAAGTCAGGACTGTATGGTGGGTGATCAAAAACTTCCCCTCCAAAACGCCCCAGGAGGATCTTTGTTTCAACTGCAGTGTGCGGCCTCGCATTGTCATGAAGAAGGACAATGCCTGACGACAACATCCCTCTTCTCTTGTCCTGAATTGCCCTTCGAAGACGTTGAAGAGTCTTGCTGTACGAAGCTGCATTAATGGTTGTGCCACGTGGCATGAATTCCACCAAGAGAACACCTTTACGGTCCCAAAACACTGTAGCCATACACTCTTTGGTGGAGAACGTGCGCTTGAACTTCACTGGTTTACGACTTGGGGAGTGTGAATGCATCCACTGTTTGGATTCCTCTTAAGTTTCTTCAGTTTCGTAATGGACTCATGCCTCATGTCCTATGACAATTTTGTCCAAAAGTCATCTCCGTCGTGATGGTAGCGCTGGGGGAAGGTTAATGCGGCGCCCATTCGCTGAGTTTTGTGATGGTCAGACAGCATCTTGGGAACCCATCTCGCGCAGAGTTTGCGGTACTCGAGTCTTTCACTCACAATGGTATAGAGAGCTGACCGTGAAATTTCCGGAAACAAATCATTCAACCCAGAAATTGTGAACCGACTATTTCTGCGAATCGCCTGATCCACGCGCTGAACAAGATCATCGGTTGACAATGGATTCCTTCCCTGGCCCCCTGCATCATGAACATCTGTGCGTCCAGCATCAAAGTTACTGCACCATTTCCGCATTTTGCTGTCAGACATGAACGTTTCTCAATACACTTTACTCATTCGTCTATGAATTACAGCTGCATTGCTTCCTTCAGCATGCAGAAATCGAATGACTGAACGCAACTCACATTTGGCGGGAGACTCTATTTTTCGAAGCATGTTTATGTGCTCCCTATGTACTCAGAAATGACAACAGCGAATCGGCGCGTTCCCCTGGCCAACTACAGACACAGCGCAAGACGTCTGCGCACAGACCTAGCGGATTTTGCCCGAAGAATTCCTTTAGCGACCCATCGGACCTTGAAAAAAAAATTTATTTGAATGAGTAATATTTTTCTTATTTATAAAAAATTGTCCGGTTACTTTATGGGCGCACCTTGTATTTGTATATATATATATATATATATGTATGTATGTGTGTGTGTGTCTGATTAGAATTATATTGCATAAAATATTTTTTAAAAATGTATATTTAGATCTATTAAATTTATATGATATGAAAGGACGAATAAAGGAGAAATAACAGAGTTAATGTTATAAAAAATAGAAATTGACTTTAGGAAATCCAAAAGGAATACTGCCTTTTGGAATATGTCCCATTGAAGCATATAAACTTAGCTTTGGCTATATATATATATATATATATATATATATATATATATATATATATATATATATATATATATATAAACATATTGATTGTAAAAAACCTTTTGTACAATCCTAAACTAGACTAACAGGAAAATCATTCGTCTCGCAATTAGAAAAAGTACGTTTAATCGGTGGATAGTCAAAAGTTCGGTGGGTATTAGACATGATACTACTGTTTAAGAGTAACTCGGAGAAAGATTAATGCCTACCAAAAATTTGCACTGTGGCAGAGAAGGTATTAATTTCTGATTTTATATTTTTATTCCTAAAATATCCATGTAAACTACTCTACATGCCTAAAGACAAACAAAAAATGTGTCGAGGTCTTTGTAACTGGAGACTAATTTCTTAACTTTTGCCAAGAAAACATATCTAAAACTGAGTCCGGAAATAATAATCTTTTTAAAAAGTCTGAAGTGATTAATACCCCTTTGAGAAAGCAGCCGGTTTTTACTTTCAAATTCTCGTTTCTGAATCTTTGATTCGGCATTCGGAAATGGAGTCATTAATTATATTCAGCAAACCGTGATAAACAACCTGCTTTCGTCGTACCGTCAGAAAAGTACATATGTTTGAAGAGATACTAAATCCCGGTCTGTGCTTTTTTCCAGTGCAAGTCGCTTTTAATTAAACCACCATTGATCTCTGAGTTAATTTTTAATTACTCTGTCATACCCAGAAATCCTTCCGACTTAAGTGGAGGGATAATTGATGAGAATACATTAATACGCGATTTTAATTTTGAAAAGACTACATTTCTGGAAAATCGTATTCAACTTTCTGCGCTAGTTTCGTTTATTATTCCGTGCATTTAGTCTTATAAGCACATTTTCTTGCCTAAAGCTACCTCTTGGAACTTAATAAGTTATGGCTCAAAAATTGAGTAATTTTAACATAAAAATCGCATTAATTGCGTCAATAATATATTAATTAATTTGTAATTAAAAAGGTCGGTTTGCGAACTAAGCTATGTCAATTACTTGTATTAGTCTTCGAGGGTTTTTCTTTAAGTATATGATTAGCCTGCTAGGAATTGAAAAGCTTTAAATTTAATTTATTTTTTAAGGTCGTGGAGAGGATATCCATTACGCGTTTGGTGTGAGGGAACATTAATTTAGTCGGAATATAAAAAAGCAGAATGTTCTTGAAGTCTGATTTGTTTCATTTTACATTTACTTTAAGATACACAGAGTAAAATAACGTTATCTTCCTATGACACTTAAAACACATATACGTATATCTAAACTATTCTAAACTTTGCAGGTTTCAAGTTTAAGTTTTACGATTCTATTTTTACTTTTATTTAAGTATAGAAACTCATTTTAATCATTCTCTTCATATATATTGCTATTTCATTTTCTGATTATTCAATTAACAGGAGAAAAAAACAGGCGTTTCTGTAACACTAGTTCCAAACCCTGTTAAAAAATTATTAACTTTTAAAACCCCAAAAATGTGTTAGGTTTTCTTCTTGAACAGACATTTAAGAGAACACTTTCTGTCAAATAAAAAATGATGCCTCTGATTAGAATTATGTTTCTTAAAATTTTTGTTAAATATGTATATTTAGACCTATGAAATTTACATAATATGAAAGTTAGGAAAAAGGAAAAAAAGTCAGAATTTATGTGAAAAAAATTAGAATTTGACATTAGAAAATCCTAAAGGAATACTGACTCTTTAAAAATATGTTCCATTGAAACATATAAACTTACCACTAGAAAAGATTTGTTCTTTTAAAAGTAATGGGAACACATTGTTTCAAACACAAACCACAGGAGGATAGAATATCCTAACCATGATATAAAAGGAAGTAATCGATGTACAGAAAAAGGAGCTGAACACGAACACGTTTACTTTAAGAAATTTTGTTTCTAATTTCTGTTTGGAGGTGGGTATTGAAAAGTATGATCCATATGTTCTTTTACACATGTCACTTGTCTTTATGCCAATTGTATATTTTCTCTTGTACCCCAATTTTGATTTCTTATGATTCTGTTGTTTGTGTTTTAGTGTTATTCCTCATTTATTTTAAAATAGGAATTATTTGCTCTTTTGAAATTTACATATTACATAGAAAATTTAAGGACATAGATTTGCTTAAAGTTTTCAAAAAGTAATTTCTACAAGAAATCAATAATAAGTATATGAAAAATTAACCTTTGAAGGAGCAAAAATGGGATAATAAGTTTAACCTGCTTCTCGCATAAGAAAGTGCATGAAGGTACTAGATGTTGTAACATATAACTAAGCAAAATGTGTGAGATTAACAGACGACATAGGACAAACATCGCTGAGTGTCACCAAGTAACAGAGGTACGGCTCTGAATTAAGATCATTCTTTGGCAAGAATCAAATACAGAAAAAGAGAATTAGACTGTTTATGCAGAATAAAAGACGATCGAAGTATGATAGCCGATTACATAAAAGATGAACAAATCAGACTAGGTAATCCGAAAGGTTAAGTGAACAATGATTTCTTCAAAAATTATTCTAAATACATGTATTTATTTTATTATTTCCAATTGGAAGACAACAAAAAAAGATTACAAACTGCAATAGAAAAACAAAAAGGAACAAAGAACAAAAAAAAAAGAGAGATAAAAAAATCAGCATTTGACCAAAAGTTCTTTCGCTCGCTAGTACCACTTGACAATATCTCCAGCATAAAGAGCTGGGCAACAGTGCAAATCTAAAATGTCCATTTCCTCAGATCAATTGCCCAGGGGACAGTAAAGCATTGAAAACATGTCTATCTTGAACAAGTGTCACAACCATCACACCTGGGGGCAGGTGCAAACAGGGCCCGCTTCGAAGGGGAGGGGGCGCAAAATGCTGCATTTGTTTTATCACTTTCCCAAACCTAATTTATTAAGGGGCCCAAATGCAAATTCTTGTGAAGGGACAGAAATGGCTAGTTACGACACTGCCTAGGGCATCTCGGACTTACCTCATGTTGTCAAATCAAGTCATACTTCGATTTCCATCAATTCTCTCCCCAATGAAATACTGACTCATAGTTTTGCGACTGAATGATTTCATTGAATAGTATGGAAGTAGTCTATTTGGAATGAGGGTGACTGCCGTACTTTTCTCGGCTAAATTATCCACTAAGTCATTACCAGGAATTCCACAATAATACAAGCAATTAGCCGGAGGAATTCTGAAAATTACGGACCATATTAAACCAAATGAATAGTATGACTTAATTTGTAGAATACGGGTTGATGCCAAAATTACGACCATTGTAAAAATGATTATCTGGGTAACCCAAACAAAAATATTGTAGAACCGATATGAGTCGATCTAAAGGAGTAAAGTTCGTGGTTGAAAATTGTATCAGAGAAATCGTGAGATGGGTATTGAATAAAGTTTTGATAAAGTTTTGAATCCAACGTCATAGAACGACTTGTTCTGATCTAAAAAATCGGTTTATTTGTGAAATAATGAAGTAGTTCCTTTTTTACCTGAATTCTACAAGTAGTAGGAGAGGAATAATTATTATCCCTCTTCTTCCCCTGAATGACATGTCTCAACTCTAGTAACTATTTGTTTGAAAATTTACAGAAAATTTTAACGAAAAATTGCCAATATTTTAAGATAATGAGTATAGTTTTGTTAGAAGTCTAAAAAACTGTAATATATGTATTTTAGTTTTTTTATGTGTCAAAGAAATAAACGTTTTTTCCAAACATATGTTTTCACAGATCATGATATATGTATTATAAATGAAGTTTTATTTTATTTTCTTCTGTCATGTCATGTTTATCTGGCTAAAATTTTGACATAAACAGCCTTTTTAATATTGAGACTGACATAAATCGGATCTAATTGGGAAGACATGGAGAAGAGTTTACTTCAGTTTTTTTTTTCCCAGATTTTGATTTTATCTGCTAACCTTAACTTTGTCTGACTGTGTTTATATACAATTAGGCTTATTATTTTCCTTAAATTCGATAAACTATATTCTTGAGAGTGAAATAATAACACTGTATCACTTACTTGTCGGGAATTGTATTTTATCGTAAAAAAGATATAATTAGTTGTTCTACAGTTTTGTTTTCAGAAATTTGAATAATCAGTTAACTAGTTCCTTTATAAAATACTTTTGTCTTCTAAAATTTTTACAATGGCCGAAATGTTTAAGGAATTTATTTCAAAATGTCAAAGAAAATCTGGGAATGTCAGGGAAAAAAACTGCTTTTGAATGTAGAAAATACATACCATACACAATGTCAGTATTTTTCAATTCGTTTTCTTTCACTCTGTTGAACTTACGAAAGAGAGAATATAATTTTGCCTGCGTTCATACTTTAGCTGGCAAAATTAAATTGAACTTTTAAAACTTGTTTTAATCATCTATTTAATTAGAACATTTAAGAACTCGTAGCATTTTTGCCAAGTAATATACCTAGCCTCTGATATTACTTTTGATTAGATGTTGTACAAGAATGAGTATGTTATCAATAGATGCTATAAAGAAAATGCATTATTGTTATTCATCATATAAATACATAATTCTACTACTTAATTTTTAGACCTTAATCCATGGCCTTTATTCTCCTTAGATTTACAATGACTTGTATAGCTTACAATAGGATTGTCGGCGTATGTTAAGAGTTCAGTAAATTTTTCCTTTAATCATTGGAATATACAGGTGAAACCCATGCAACATCAACCCCATACACTGAAACATGACTAGATCTGATTTTATAACATCTCCTGTTTGATATTCATGAAGGACACCTTTTAACCTCTTATCAATCGCATAATTTTCAGGACAACAGTAAAAAAAAAGTGCCTATAATTTTCGGAGGATTCCATTTATTTCGTGATCTGCCACATCTAGTTTTAAAGAAAACCGTCACCAATTACATTATAAATAGACTTGTGCTGCCATCTGGTATGTAAAATAAGAAATAAAAAAATTTCAGGGTAAATGAAATGGATTGGTTTTAATCTTTTTGGTGTGTTAATTTAGACACTCCAGCCCGGAAATATCACGGGCACGAGAAATAGGGTCAAAACCTCACACCTTAATTTTGCGAGAACGAAGAGGTTAATATAAGGATTTGTATTACGAGTAAGTATCTAAAAGCGAAATACAACTCGAATTACGTAACAAACACACCCTGCAGTGCTTGGCTGCTACCCCTAAGTCTGTTTCTACTTCAATCTAAATTTTAAGCTAAATTATCAGAGGTTCGACTCCCCTCGAAACACCTGTTACGCCTCTGTACTGATCTGTGAGTAATGCGAATGTATTCAACCCTGAAAGCTGGGAGAGGCATGGACTGATAGTTCAATGGAGAAACGAAAAATTTACTAACATTTATACCAGGGATTTCCAACCTCTTTGCGTTTGCGGTACCCTTGGTAATGCGATTAGAAGCTTGGGACACCCTCTTTAGAATTTCATTTTTTTCATTTTTTATTCAATATCAAATAAAAGCCGAATTAATATCAGGAATATATCAAATTTAAGTTCAAATAAATGCTTACTTCACTGCTGATTTTATATATTTATTGAAAAATATAAGTAACAAACATCAGAATAAAATATATTTATACAGTTTCAAAAATAGCCATAGGATTCAGTGTAGAATTACAGTAGAGGACTAGAATGTAAATCCCTAAGAATAGTTTTGTTTTACATAATGTGAGACTTCCGATTGATGCTTAGAGAACAAATGTTTGATATATGCTTAATATTTATTTTAAGAGCACACTCCTAATATCTTTTGTTTATCCCCCAAAAAATTTCAGTTGGGAATCACTGATTTATACATACGTATTGCAAGTAATATTATTGATAAAAAGTAAATGAACAGAGTTTTCTTTGTTTTTAAATCGTAAATCTAAAAAATTTGGTGTTGCTATTGATCTGCACTGTCATTTTTTATTTAAAATATTTAAGTTTTTAAACTGTTCGGAAGCTGTCAAAATAAGTTAAAAGAATATTTAATCAGAGATAAAAATAATGGCGAATTAACTTATAGACAGATGGTAGGTTTAGAGCCTTATGCCGTCATACAATTCATTATATTAAAAAGCATTTTGGAGTTTTTCATTATCAATATAAAACCTGAGTTGTTTTAAACGCAGCTTGATGTAGTCATGCGTCAATAAATGGGGTTGATGTCGCATGGGTTTCATCTGTATATTCGAATGATTAAAGGCAAAATTAAATAATGATGAAATTTCAAAATATTGAAAGATTAATGTGAATATTCTAGATGCATTTGGCGAGTCTTACAAGAGCCCTGAGTTACAATGCTAACGATATGTCTTTGATCTGTTGGCTTCTTGTTTATGTTACTAATTAATTCATTAAATACAGATACAGTGGTACCTCGACTTACGAGTTTAATTCGTTCCATGACGGAGCTCGTAACTCGAAATACTCGTATCTCGAATCAATTATCCCCATTGAAATGAATGGAAATTCCATTAATTCATTCCGGGCTCCCCCAAAACACCGCAATTACATTTTATTACATGTTTTTAAATAAGAAAAATGTACTTATAAACTACGAGCATTGTATAAAAACGCAATACAATAGAATGTACTGCAATAAACTTGTTTTATTAAGTGTAATATACAACATTTACCTTTAGAGATCAGACTTTAAGATGCTGATGGAAGAGGAGGAGAAAGGCTGAACTGAAAAATTAAATCTTATTCCTTGAATTTTGACTTTTTCGCCCCGCTTTCCTCACTTTCGCTTTTATTACCAGCTACTCTCTTAAAGTGAACGAGTGAGACACGGAAGCTGGGCGATTGTTGCATCATTCACTGTGGCTGTAATGTCCAGATTCTTCTTTCTGAGAATCCGAAGACTGTTTTCTCAGAATCCGTAGAAGGGGGAGAGCTTGCGATCCTAGGACCAAGGTCATCCCATCCCCTAGACCCCATGGGAGTTCCATTGTGGTGGAGGAAATTGAAGTTATCTCTCAGCAAGGAGGGTTGGGCGCTGTTCGGTTTCAGAGTGCGACTCAAGTGTAGGCAGAGTAAGCTGCCCCGGGTGGTAATTGAGTGTTAATTTCTCGATTTAAGACTGGATAGTAGTCTCAGAATAATATGTATACAGTTGTATAATAATTGTACATAAAGGTTGTAAATATTATATGCTTCTTGTGTTCTCATTTGATGAGCACGTAACATGGCATTCGCTGCTCAAACTAGCGGTGGGAATCTGAAGTTTGCTCGTAACCTGAATTTTAGCTCGTAACTCGAAGCAAAAAATCTACCGAGAGAATGCTCGTATCTCGAAAAACTCGTAAGTCGAGACACTCGTAAGTCGAGGTACCACTGTACTTATTAATATGATGCATTTATTAAATCATAAAACGTACTCGTAACCTTTCTGCAGCGTGCAATCTTAAGCAACTTAATTGACCTTCTCTTTTTTTCAAACAAAAACATATCCCATATATACAGCTGTTGCCATTCCACTGCAGACATTCTCTAAAGTAATAATAATATAATATGCCTTTTGACAATCACAAATAAAATACGCTTACAGATCTATCGGCAGGTTTAACTGAAGAGTCACGAGACAAAACTTTTAGAGTGAGTACAATCGATCTCTTAACCACCCACGATATTTCTAGATCTTTCCATTTTAGTGTTATATACATTCTGTACTAGACAATGGATTCTGAAACTTTTCTGCGCATATGGAAGATTTTTTTTATTTTGGTCTGTGATAAATTAAGATGTATGAAAAAATATTGCTGAGATTTCAAGAACTATGTTCATGAATTCTGAACATAACGCTACTATTTTCTTCTGATGCCGAAGATCGAGCGAACGAAATCTCTATTTCTGATTTTTCGTATAAGTCCTAGTTCGTATAAGTGATTCTGATACGGTATTAGACAAGAGATATTTCTGATCTGTGAAAAGAATTTCTACGCCATAGCAATGTAATACTGCCGTAAAAATTTTGAATGAAACATAGAGAAAGGAAGATAATTCATTTTATTAACAGCTGAAAAACCCCTTGAATATAATTGCTATCAATGGCAAGATATATTCTTGACATTTCGGGGATTTTTTTAAAAAATTTCCTTGCATATAATTATTAAGTTATTTTTCAGAATGCGAAAAGTTTCACCTAGTTTAAATGCAATCCAGTTGCTCCCGTATATTTCGTAAAATACGTACCAAATTTTCCACTTCTCGGAGAAATTAAATTTTTTCCATGTTCTTTTAAGTTGAATATGTAAAGAATAACGCTCCAAGAATTCTAAGTTTTGAATTAAGTAAGAGTTCCTTTTAAGTTCTTTAAAAAATGTGTTGTTTAGAAAATATTTAATAAATGCGTAATGATAAATGCTTATGTGCTACTTTTTTTCACCCTAATGAAAAGCTCGGAAAGGGGGAATAAAGGGAATATAATTACTCTATTAGAGAATGAAATAAATTACGAAGATGAAAATATGAAAACTTCACTATTTTAATTTCACGAACGCTTTAAATATTATTTTGAGATGAAATACGTTTATTTGGATTTCTTTTCTTTATTCGTAATTTTTCTTTTCTTTTAAATTTCTTTCAGTTTGAATATCGCGAAATTATTTTCTGATTGTTTGAAAATGCTGCGGGTTCATTTTTCGAATATTTCAAATTAAATAATTCCTTTCATTGAAATTTTGTGAAATTAAAATACGTCCGAAGCAGGAAAAAACCCCTAAGCTTCATGAAAATTTCCCATTTTTTTTATAGAGATGAAGTGTTTGCTTATACGTTAATCATGTCCAAAATTCAGAGTTCGTATATTAAGCTAATCTATGGGATATAAAAAGGAAATAAAAGCCCCAAATGTAAAGAAGAATCAAGTATTAAACAATGAAACTTTTTCAAAAACAGGTGAAAAAGCATGTTTATTCGGATTTCGAAGGCATAAAGCAATCTTCATCGTTAAGAGAGAACTAGGGCCATTCAGTAAAACTTGACGCATTGATGACTCTACGGCCATGCAAAGAAGGGTGGCAATTCTTGTAACAGGAAAAATTTGAAGGGCGAGAATTGCCCAAAATGGAAACACAGCAGAAAACATGCAGTAATGAAAATACTACAAACCAGAAAAGGAGAAAAAAAACTTTCCGATGAAATGACATTTAACAATAAATATACAAATTACTGAAAATGAAGCATAAAATCTATATATATAAATCTCGCAGGTATGTGTCACCAAAATCGAAGATATTTCTACACTTCGAATGGCAACGGCTGCAACTACCAGATGTAGACAGTAGAGGCCGTCCCCAATTTGCAACGGCGTGTGTGTAGTGGCTCGTTGATAATTTCGTAGAATTTAATTGCTGTATTTTACTCGTGAATAATTTAAATTTATTAACGAGATAATTTTGATTTATTCATCTGTTCCATCGGTTTTAAATTTCCAATATTAATAATTGCATTATAATAGCTTAATAGTAAGTAAGGGTTAATTTCCTACACTTTTTTTAATACTTGCTGAATTACTCAGTATTTTATAGAAGAAGGAATTTTTCCAACAATTTATTTTTTGATGTGATTAAGTGTAGATATCTGAATTGGGAACAATAGTACATACAGGGAATGTTGTTATCCAAACTATATTTTAGTACGTGCGGAATTTTTACTATCTTTAACTCTGTTCTGAAGTAATGGAAATTCACATTTTTTAATCACGATGTTTTAGAATCAGCCTTATAGAAAATTTAAAAATGATTATAAATTTTTTGGCTGATCTCCCACTACCCCTTAACAACGTATATTTATGATGAATGGTAATGGTAACATTTCTTGCATATGTTACTTTCAGTTGAGTTGTTTTGCAAAAGAAAATATAAAACTAAAAGCGGCCATGTAAAATATAAACATCAATAAAATGCACAATTTTTAGAGTCTGTCCCATATACAGGGTGTTTTTTTAAAAACTGACATGTATAATATATGTGTATACCATTTTCATATTTTAATAAAAAGTTTTTCAATCAAAATGATTTAAAAACATATTTCATTTCGATATTTTGTCATTAACGTTTGCTGATATCGTTCACGCGATGATTGTCGAGAAGGTTATAGGAATCCAGCGTTGGGTCGCACGAGTGAGGCCTACTCGCGCTCAGTCTGTGGGGCACACGCGCCGCATTATATGGTAAATTTCGACTTAAGCACTTTCTATATACGCGGAATGTTCTGGAACAAATTAACCGCGTAAGTCGAGGACTTACTGTATATATATATATATATATATATACAAGGTGCGCCCATAAAGTAACCGGACAATTTTTTATAAATAAGAAAAATTTTACTCACCTTCAAATAAATTTATCTCCTTCAAAACAATCACCAAAGGAGTCTATACAATTTTTCCAACGTTTCTCCAAGTCACCGAAACACTGTTTATAGGCGTTAGAACTAACCGTTCGCAAAATACGCGTAACATTTAATTTAATGTCCCAGACGTTTTCAAATCTCTCTCTGTCCTTTCATGGTCATCTTCAGCTTCGGAAAAAGGAAAAAAAATCAGCTGGCGATAAGTCGGGAGAATATGGTGGGTGATTTACCACTGTAATTGAATGCCTAGCAAGATATTGTTGTACAGAAATTGCTGTACGGGGCATCATTATCGTGTAAAAGAAAACTTTGTCCAGAATCAAACAGTTCCTTCCTAACTCGCCTTATCCCGTTTCTTAATCAAAAAAGCACCTCATTGTAAAAATACTGATTAATTGTTTGATTTTCAGGAACAAATTCGGGGTGAATAAGTCCTTTGTAACCAAAAAATGCAATCAGCACCACCTTAGTCTTTGATTTTAAGAACGAATTTTCTCCAAATTTTCCTTATCCTTTGAAGTTTAAGGACGTCCTGTCTTTGGTTCATCTTCAATGCTTTCCCGCCCACATTTAAAGCGGTTGTACCACTCATACACTTGTGTTCTTGACAACGATGCATCACTATATACTGTTCGAAGCATATATATATATTATATATATATATATATATATATATATATATTGATATATATATATATATATATATATAATATAATATATATATATATATATATTGATATATATATATATATATATTGATATATGCATGTACAGAAATTATAATCTATCTGAAAAAGATATTGTTCCTTAGGTTAGTTAGAAGAATAACAATGAATCAGCTGTTTCTCTCTAATTAAAGGACACTCTTTTCGGCTCGACACATGTGATTTCTAAGTATGTCTACTAGGAAAATCAATAACAGCGAGTGACACTAACATTTCCCCCGAGAAGTTATTCCTTTGTCTGAGAAGATAAAAGCAGAGTTGCAAGTATAAAAGGCTTAAAAATATATATTCCATAGGGGCTGACATAAAGAGCTTCTATTCTGTTTCAAAACGTAGGTTAGTTAATAAGTTATATGCTGTAGAGATCAGGATAACTCAGCTTATAATTCTCTGTCCATCTTTAAGATCTTGCGTGAAAAATAAAAAAGGCAGTTTTTATTTCTACATAATATGGGTCATCCAATTTGTATTACTATTATTTTCGGGATAAAGTAATGATGCAATGTTTTACAGTTATTCTGCGATCGAACTGCGTGCATGCAAGTACATTTTATAAAGGTTTTTAAGTAATTGGGTGTTCGTTTAGTTTTTTTCATGTGAATTTAAGAGTGGAAAAATAAATATGCCTTAAATACTCTTTCGACACTTCATGGAGGTGTCGAAAGTGTATTTAAGGAATATTTATCTTTAGAAGTTTCGCCAAAGCAACACTACAACCTCCATAATAAATATAATATTCACAATATATTGTCCAGGTATTATAAGCGAAAGCCAGTTGTGATTCCAACAGTTTCGTTCTAGGAACTAATGACTTGAGGATGAAGAAAGGTCAAAACGCCCCCAACAGTTTGATGACGAGAAGCTACGTGCTCTGCTAGAACACTATCTCGGTTTGACAATAGAAAATAGATTGAACAACTCTAATAACCCATTCAATGATCCATTGTCTTTTAAAAGCTATAGTAGTAGCTTCTAAACTGGGTTCCACACAGTCGAATATGAATTTGAAAGAACGACTGAAAATTTGCATTTTTTAGCTCTATAGGTTGGAAAAAGAGAAAATAAGCCATTTGTGTATCAAACAGTCACCGGTGACGAAAAATGGATCTTTTACAAGAATATAAATCATAAAATAATACGGGTTTTTAAAATTAAGACGCCGTCTACTATACTAATATGAGGCCTTCCTTCAAAGAAGAAAATCCATTGTGTTTGGTCGGATATGAAAGAAATTACTTATTATATTCTGCTTCCTGGAACTTAAACAATCCTAAGAACTGTACTGCGAACAATTGACATGGCTAAATCAAGCTATTAATGGAAAAATATTTGCACTAATTAACCTAGAAGACTTGTTTTGTCCCTATGACAGTTCCCGACCTCACGTAGAACGAAAAGCGATGCAAAAATTAAGACAGTTTATAAGTTAAATTTATGACTCATCCGACATATTCTCCTTATACAGTACCGTTAGAATTCCATCTTTTTTCAAAGCCCTCAAATTCCTCATAATGGACAATTTTTCAACTCGGAATATGATGTCCTAACAGAGTTCGATTAATTTTTTGGAATACAAGACAAAGGGTTCTATCACCAGATTTTGAAAACTTAAGATAGGATTAAGTTGTAAAAATAGTGATAAAGATAGCTGAAAGTTCAATGTGTTTTTTTGCGTTATTTTAAAACTTTCTCTAAAAAAGCACTTTCTTTTTGCGATGACACACTACATTCTCGGATGAGCATAAGAAGACAGGCCAAATTGATCTATCATAAACCTTCTCTTTTCCTTTAATTGAAAATTACTAAATAATACTTTACACAATAGTGGGTGAAAGTTCATACAGAAATCATGCCAGTTAGAAGAAATAAATGAGTTTTCCGTAGATTCGGACACATTAGAGGAGAACTGTTGTAACGTTGTAAATATACTTTTAGGAGAAAGAAACGATTGGGAATAAATCAAAAGGGGTTGATGATATCCCTTTAAATACTGAAATTAGAAAGCATGTTTGCTTGGTGAACAGAAAGTCTCAGGTTAGAATATATATATGAGTTTGTGTGTGTATGTTATGATAGTAACTTGAACCTTCTTTTTTTATTCTTTATATGACCCCAGTCCTACAAATTACCATGATAAATTAATACAAGTCTCCTTAAGATGCTATTTTTGGACTTAGAAGCATGGGAAGCCGTGAATTAATAGACAATGCATTCATTCGGGACACAGAGGCTGCGTCACAATAACTTTGAGTCACCTCATTTCTAAATCTTATATCGGACTTCCCCAGTTACACTGAATTTATATGACTAACGTGGTCCCAGAAGGTATAAAGATCTAATGTGGAACAAAGCTATATTGAACAGCTTTTGTAAATGGCACGAAATGGCTCAGGCTGAAAGACAAATAAAGCACTGTTAAAAATGGACTTAACTTGCGTTATGTTCCCCGTGTACTATGCTGTTTTACGGGGCTAGCAGAACAAAGGTTACGACTATGACTACCATCAAGTCAACTCGAAATAATGCTCAGTTTCTCAAAAACACTACAAGGACATGCATCCCTGCTGTATATCATTGTAGTGATACTAACATCTGCTATCTATATGGATAGTAGAAATTGTTTCTAATGCCTCCTGGCCGGAATTTATACTAGACTAGGTCCATATAAGCTAGTGGGCCCAGGGGTGCAGCTCCATTTCTAATGGCACCCCAAGGGTCGGAGTTCGATTTAGCCAGGTGCCACCACAATTTTGACCGAGCACCTCCAGGGGTGGCAACTGGGGAGATAGTACCCTCTCACACCCTCTATGACCTCATAAAGGGACTTTCCGGTTTACGGATTTAAGGGGACTCCCGACCCTTAAGGAAATAAGGTATATTTTCATACTTTTTGACTCTTTGTAACTATTTTAATTTACTCCCAACTTTTCCAAATTTTATGTATATGATAAATTGATATATTTATTAATAAACAAATTTTCAACTCTCAAAATAATTTTAAATAATTTTTTTAAATGCTTTAGATATACCTTGTTTTTTAGTATTTTTATTGTATACTGGCTTGCGCGCAGAACTATGAAATTTATTTACACTTAATATATAATTCCTGTTTTATATTTAAAATAAATACAGTGGGCTCTCTGTTTAACGACGCTCTACTTAACGACGATCTCTATTTAAAGACGATATTTCCCAGTCTCGGCCCCTCAGACGTTATGGGAAATGTTATTTTTTCACAAATTCTGTTTAAGGGCGATCTGTACTTAAGGACGATTTTTCACAGTCCCTTGAAAGTCGTTAAACAGAGAGCCACCTGTAATTCAAAATACAGTTGAACATAAAAAATTCAACATTAAAATTTTTTTCAATTTTTTAAAACTGCTCAAAATATATTTAAAATTTCCTTAAATTTTTGCATTAATTTACCCCTGAAAAATAACAAACTGTGCAGTGATTGCAATAATTCTAGTTCAGACGCAATAAAATAACATGATTATGCAATGATAAAAATTTCATTTAATTATGTTTCATAGTTTTTGAGATATCAGTTGCGGAATGATGCAAAATTACATTTTGAGAAATATGAGTTTAAAATTTTTCTTACCCTAAACTTGATCAGTACTTAAATATATAGAATATCAATATCTCCGGAACTAAGCAATATTTTCATGCAGTTTGCTTTATTTTGTTCAGAAATAATCATGCTTTAACATATATTGTTTTCAAAAATAGAATGTTTTAAAGATTTAAGGGTAGTGAGTCCCCTTAACATGCCCATATCCGACCTAGACACAGTTATGGATAGTAGTTATGGATAGTATCTTATTGTGAATAAATTTAACTTGTAATGAAGAGACATTAATTAAGTTAGCTAACAGATCTTTGGTTACTGATTTATATTAGCCGCTGTTGAAATTGTAATCTAATTTCGGATGCATTTATTATCCTATGATATACATTTTAGGGATATCTTTATTAAAAATTTAGCTCTTAATTTCATTTTTTACATTTAAATCACTGTCAGTAGTTGACATTTTTGTTCTAAAAGTTTCTTCAAATTTACAATACTATACAAAATTGGCATTGGAATTTAAGGATTTTTTTATTACACCATAGTTGTTTTCCAAAAGTCCCTTTTAGTCAGTTGAAGTTGTAGCAATGTGTGTATGTTTCAATTTTACGGTCTAGATGTCGTAGTGAATACCACATTCGTGATTTTATTCACAATAGTTAAAATAGGTTAGAGTAGATCCGACTTTCATTTCACGTTCTTACAAACTGAAGAGCAATGTAGAAAAGGAACATTTCTATCCTCCTTTTTCTAATCACGTGACATACCAGCATGTTGAAGACAGGGAATCGATAGCCGATAAGGGAAAAAGAAACATTCTGATTAGAAGTGATTGTTAGAGCTTTCTCTTGTAACAAAAACTCATGCATCTGAGACTGTTGATCAAATTCGAAGCAGAAAAATAAATGCCAACTGCAAGTTACCATACAGTGAAAACGATCCTATCCCTGATTTATCTGTATACAGTTCTGGTTTCATTTTGCTAGCTTTCCTTTTATGAATAATTGAGAGAATGTGTAACATTTTCTTTAATGTATGAAAAAATTGTGTTAAAATTGACACTTTTTTTCTACTTTCCGAATATTTTGCTCTACAAAACACTAACTAGAAATTCGAAGTAATTCTTTGGTTTCTTTTCTATAGGAACAATAGATTATTTATGTTTACTCAAGGAAATTACTGTGTTTTTCAGAAGTGGTTTTCTCCTATAAGACATACATACACATAAAAAAATCTAAGCATAAAAACAAAAGCAAAAATAACTAAAAATAACAAGGCAATCAACCGGTCTCTTCATCAGGAGGCCTAATAGAGTCGGTCACCTCAAGGGATAAATTTCTGATAGCTTGTAGGTCAAGTCAAAAAACATCCCAAAGTCCTGAGACCCCCACATTAAAAACAGAAAAACAAAAGCATTAGATCAATTGAAGTCCCAAAACAACATTAAAAACATATAAGAACCCATTAAAAAAAATTTACGAGCCGACTTACTTAGATATACAGGTTGTATATAGTTGTCCCAAAACATCTCTACACATTTTAAAATTAATACAAAAAAAAGCATACAAGGTAGGAACAGGAAATTCACAGATGTGTTACTGTATATATTAGAGTTTTTTCTGTGTCAGAAAAGTTCAACACATGGCACTAGTTGTTCCGTGAGAGCGGAAGTTGTAAAATGACTACTCCATCAGAGAAATCAATGTGTGTTGGATGATATTGCAAAACGAATTCTGTTACGCAAATGCAGCGAAACTTTCGCACGAAATTCGGAAAATATTCTCCAAGTGGTAACAGCATTTTATTTTGGCATTAAAAGTTTCTAGACACTGGAAGTGTCCTCGATAGTAGCCAAAATGGGGGACCAAGCACGTCCCAAGACGACGTCGAAAGAATTACGGATTAATGGCAGATAGCAGGATTGGACCATTCCTCTTCCACGAACAAACGGTAACAAAAGAAAATTACACTCTGAATTAAGAATAATTCAGAATCACACGGAAATCGAACACTAAAGCAAAAATTTCACCTGTAGAATTATCACACACATCTTCAAGAATAATATGCAAATTACAGGAAGCCACCAGATGACGCCGATAGTACGTCACAATGACGAGAGTGCAAGAGACGGGTATATAAGGAATGGTGGCAAAGAAGTAAAATTGTTCACATGCGTTCTGTAAGCCGTTCGGTGCCATAAACGAATAGTTATGACACAGAGGACGCATGTGGATGATTTTTTGCGTAAGAGAATTATCGGCCGCCTGGAATGTGGACGTACTCAAATGGAAGTATCCGAGGAACTTCGAATTGCCCAAAGTGTCATCTCTAGGTTTTGGCAACGATTCCAAGATGATGGAAATGTCAGTAGACGTTACAGTACATGACAAAATCATTTGGCAACAAAACTGTGCACTGTCTTATTGGGGTATTATTGTACGAGACTTTTAAAATGAGGAATTTCCAAACAGGGGGATTGGACAAGATGATCTCATCCAATGACCTCCCCGATCTCCAGACATTACAGCTCTTGACTTTTTTCTTTGGGGATTTGTAAAAGACAAAGTTTATTCAACAAAAGTGGACAGTGTTGAAGAACTGAAAAGACGCAGAATTCCTACAATTTCATGTATTACGGAATCCCCGTTGGAACGCAAAGGGGCTGAGTTTGAATACCGACTAGATGTTCTCCGTGCCACAAAAGCTTTCCATATTGAAATTCATTGACTATACTAAAATACTCTATATAGGGGGTATACTCTATATAAATACTCTATATATATATACAAATGGAAATTTCTAGATCCTATCTTGTGTAATTTTTTGTATAAATTTTTAAAATGTGTCAAAATTTTTTGGGTCACCCTGTATAATATGCTATATCTGTCTGCATATGTGTACACATAATCGTTAAAATGTGTTTGTACTTGAGCTCATTCGGTTGATTTTCTTTATGCTTATGTGAATATACACAATAACGAATTGAAAACTTTAAAAAAAATTGAAATTTTGACACAAAAAATATTTATTTTCAAGATTTTATTCATTCCTGAGTTGTTTAAATTAAGTAAAGAGAAAAGATTACTATTATTACTGGAGCTGTGAATAAAATTACTATTGGAAAAAATAACTTCTTCAAGGATGATAGTGTGAATACAACGTCACTTTTCTCAGAACAACAAATTTTATTATTGTGTGCACTTAGCTGAAAACATTTTCTACGATAAATCTAGGTTATATATTCTGTAGTACGCTTTTTATTTTGAATGATAAGTATGATAAGTAAATTATATTAAAATTTTGTTTTTATGTTTTTTAAACTAAGAATAGAAATTAAGGGTATATATAACTATTAATTTAGGTTTCATTGTATTCTGTTATAATGATACACATTTTCAAACTAAAGTTTTACTGTTTGGAACGAAATTTTTTTTAAAACTTGCGTAAATTGGAATATGTTATCTCTCCATTCCGGAACGAATCTAAATTTCAGATACTGATAGTGTAGTGATTTTACAGTGACTGCAAAAAAAAAAAAAAAACCTGTTGCTAGTAAAACAGTCACAACGGAGTGAAAGTCATCTTTCATGATTTACGTTGAAACCTTTAGACAGACTAAGATATGGCAAAATGATTTATAATTATTTGTTTAGAAGTTTGGAATTAAACCACATTTTCAGCATGTATCGAAGATATTGGTTTTTGCTTAGCTCACTCTCTCAAATATTTCCATCACCCGTTTTAATTACTGCTATCCAAGGTGGAAAGATCTATTTAGCAACCAAAATCAGTGCCGAGACTTCATCCGCGGAGAGAGAATCTGCCTGACGCATCCATCAAAGCTGGAACATGCAGTGCTGCTATTCAGACTAATTAAATCCCCCCGGTCCTGAATCAGGATGTTAAAAGCGAAGCAGGGCATCATTACCGACCATACCCGCAAACTCCTCAAATTCTTATCAACTCGGCTTATAGCCATCCGCGCGCGCGGATAGCGGCCAAAGTTTAAGCTCAACTATTGTTTCTGGGACGACGTTTCTATAGGAGTGAGATTTCTGGGAGAAAATCGGTCGGTCGGTGTCGCATTGATTTGTTGTGAGTTTAAGGGGGACATACTGTGTGTGTTGGGGGGGGGGCACGAAGCGTTTTGGATACAGCTTGTTTAAAATACTTTAATAATGCAACAGTTGCATGTGTGAATGGGGAAAGTTTTGTTTGAGAATGGAGATTGTCGTAATCTCGCGAGTTAAGGGGATGGAATTCAATAAATTTCGATGAACTTCGTTATGGTATTACTTGAGAATTTATTGCGAAGAGTAACTTGTGCAACAAATTAAGGATATATTGCAGTAGGCATAGAAGTTCAACTTTAAACTTAACATCCGCGAAAATGGTGAAGTCCCGATGGTAATATAGTATTCGCTTTGAAAATCCCGTCTAAAGGTACTGGGTTTGCTAAGAATTAATATCAATAAATACTGGATGTGAATTCTACAACAGAAGAGACGAACATTTTTATAGCCATTTTTGTCCAATGCTTTAACAATGCAATTTATTTACTAAATGTATCATAACTAAATTAGGGGATATAAGTTCAAAATAAAATTATCGCATAGCATGGGTAACAGTAAAAACAGGCCAGAAACTGTTGCAATATTCAGTGATGATCTCAATGGTGTGATAATGGGGTTCATCTGTGAGAAACCTCTTTCCCATTCACTCGACGATATGGCTATCGAATTGATTGACTGTTTCAACGGGTTGAGACTTTCCGGGAACACTCTGAAGTGGAGATACTCTCGGAATCCTGTAATTAGTTGCCTTTCATTAAGTTTGAACTTGGAGGCAAGTTACGCATTTCATTTTACCCTAATATTTTGGGACATTTTGTGGCCAGTTTTTTTCGTCCATTACCTTGATGGTGTCAGCAAGCTCTATCAAAGTCTTTTTCACTGAGCATTCTTGTTTCAATAGACTTTTTAAGTGCCTCGTTAAACTTTTCGGAGTTCAAAGGCTGGTTGTTTTCCCTTCCTTCTTTTTCGTGGGGAGGAACTCGGAAAAAATACGAGTTGTTTACTGCTTCTTGAGCCATCGATGAGTAAAATCCTGGAACTGATTTTCTTTCCTCGAACAAAGAAGCTGAAATTTTTAACTCTTTGTTAGCATAGCTTAGATCAACGTTGCGATGTTGTAAAGCTTCACTTAACTCTGAGAGCTCTTGCAATGCATCAGCCATCAAGCCCAGGTCTAAAATGAAATTAGTTTCAGTAATCTTTTTGAGGAGGCCTTCAAACGTACCTTTTTCTCTGCTGTCTCTGGTTGGGTCTTTTGAAGCTTCTTTAAAGTGACGGACTATTGCTTCAAAAGACCTTCAAACGGCTGACACAGATCTGAAACTAGACGCAACCCAACATGTGCTCAAAACTCTTCCGATTTTTGAAAGTTCTGACTCTAGTAAACTTGCACAGGTTCGCAGTTCCCTGCTGTTCTTTGGTGAAGCATGATACACAACATACAGTTTGTCGATAAAGGATTTAAATCTATCAACTCCTGAAACTGACTGAACTACATCAGACACTGAAAACTCAAGCCTGTGGTTAGCACAGTGACAAACAATAACAGAAGGGAATTTTACACAAAATAATGCTCCAACACCTTTGTTTTTACCAATCATAGTAGCAGTGTCGCCACATGTTAAGCTTGTTAAGTTTTTACTTAAAAACGTGTCAGTTATTCCATTAGAGTGAAGACAGTTAATCAAAAAGTCAAATACCGCCTTAGCAGTAAAACCATCAAGTTCTACTAAATCTAAAAAGACGTTGGTAGAACCACACATACCAGTTTTAGGCAAAGAACAACGAACGTAAACAATCAAACTTGAGTTGTTACTAAGGGAAGTTGACTCATCAATTATCACGCTGATTTTCATGTCAGTCTTCATTATTTTATCAACAAAGTTTTCTTCATTTCTTTACTTATGTGCAAAGCAATGTTAGTACAGGCTTTGTATGAATGTAAAATGCGACCCATGCCAACCCCATTAAGTTCTTGCAAATCAATTTTGTTTCAAAAGTGTGAGGACTGATTTTCTTTAACAATCTTATATGCGAGTAACATATGCGAGTATATGCGAGTATATGCGAGTTTCTTTAACAATCTTATATGCAGTACGAAAAATATTTTCAGTAGCTTGTTTTTCGTGAGCACGCTGCTTCAAAATAACTTTCTCCAATACTTTATTTTTACCTTCACATAAAATTTTGACACCTGCTCTATGACCAGTACTTTCTTTGTATTCATACATTTTTTTTCCTTAACGAATGTTGCTTTTTTTCTTTAGTGTCCCCGTAGCTACTTATCTCACCACTTGCCCACGCTTTTGAAATTTTCATACCTGTTTTCTTATGGACAGATAAAACACCAACCTTCTCACAAGCACTGCTTCCAAACGTTCCATTTTCAACACACAACCAGTCATATTTTTGGCAAAACTCCTTTTTTTTGCTAGTCAGGCACTCAATCTGGCAAGAAATTGTCGCACTCAACAGGTTATCTTTTTCTTTAGGGTATTCTACTTACAGTCAAGCTTTTCAGAAGCCATTGTTTCGCTTGCAGTGTTAGAGGACGGTTTCGAACTTAGGCTTTTCATTTCGCCGTCATCGCCATTAACCACTTTGTCATCACTGGTATAGTCACAACTAATGCTGTGCTTGAGTCTTATACTGCCATCCGAAAGTGAGAAAAAATCGGTTAGTTTTTTGCTCATTTCACTGCACAATCTATCGCACTCACACTGACTTGACACTGCTCAAACGCAACTAACCTCAACAACACAACATGGAAAAAGGGTAGCTGCCTCGGGGAGGTCGGTTCTCGAAATGATGGCCCGGGCTAATCAATACCTCATTTGCAAACCCACGAAAAGTCAGTGCAGTCCGCAAAAAGAGTCAGACTACCGTCTCGTCAGCCGGCCAAGGCCACAATACCACCCGCTTCAGTGAAATAGTCGCAGTTCGCTGTACTCAATAGTAATGCTCAACAGACTACCCTAGCCTCACATCATAATCGATCGTTACTACCTGCGAATGGTTCTTTTACGTGAAGTGTAAAGAGTAGTACGTCAGGCTCACTCACTAAGAACAGAGTAATTTGTGATTAAATAAATGTTTCTAACTATCGTAATTTTTTTCCTAAAAGAGGTACCGTAACGCCGTTCCGGCACGTTCCGCCTCAAACCTAGCCCTGTATATGTATATATATATATATATATATATATATATATATATATATATATATATATATATAGACTCAAGGTGCGGCCATTAATTTCCAGGAATGATCTAAAAACTGTAGAAAATATTACAAAAATATGTACCTACCCATTTAATATGTTTCGAAGTAACTCCCACCTGCCGCAATGTACTTCTGTGCTCGGCTGTATTAAGTTTCGGAAACAACTTTAAATGTCCCCTTTTCGGAATGCTCTTTAATGTGGACGTCACCGTGTCCTTGAAGGCCTCGACATCTTCAAATCTTGTTCTCTTCAGTAAATAGTCCGAGCACGAGATCGTGGAGATGCAGCATCCTCCATACTCTCCGAACTTAGCACCAGCAGACTTTTTCTTGTTTCCAGAACTGAAAGATTTGCTGAAGGGAACAAGATTTGAGGATGTCAAAGCATATATATATATATATATTATTATATATATAGATAATATATATATATATATATATATTATGAAAGATTAGTTTGGTGGGGTAAGTTCTAGTTAGGTACAGGAAGTTCAAATGTAATATGATGTTTCTATTATTTAGTTAGGTTAAAAGAATTTATTCTTTACTCTATTCCTATATATATATAGGAGAGAGTAAATAATTAATACTTTTAACCTAACTAAATAAGAAACATCATATTACATTTGAACTTCCTTTACCTAACTAGAACTTACCCCATCAAACTAATCTTTCATAAACTTAGACACCGTTTCCCTTTGCAACAGTATCTACACGCAGTTACGCAACACTAGTCAGTTTAACTAAATTTCACTTCTACTCTATATCCATAGGTGGAAACTCTATCATCTTAGTCACCTTCTTTAGGCGGAGGTCTCTGTTGCTAGATGTGCATGTTTTTCTCTTTGCATTGACAATATACATCTTATTGTAATATTTATCTTTAAAAAACTATGCTGTACTCACTAAATCCGTACCTGGGATTCCCTCTTCTCCAGTCTTTAATGAAAGCTGTAAAGTTTTGCAAAAATATGATGACAAGAAAAAAGTACAAAGGAATGCGACCAAATCGGGAAACGTAGGACAAGAAAATATTTAAAAATACTTCATTATATATTTGCAAATTTCAAGTGAATAAACTGTTACTCGCCGATTCTTAACTGTGGTAAGTCATATCAGAAATATCCGTCCTAATCAGTAATGATATTCCAAAAAGAAAGTAATGAGCCTTGTATCATGGAAAAAAACGTTATTTATAACTTTTAAGCAGGCATATAGAATTAAAATACAAGCCTCCATACATAATTTCATAAAATGAAACAGAATAAAATAAGTCTGCAATATTATGCAACGTGAATTGCATAGTAACAAGTATCTTTGGCAGAATTGTATAACTCACCCACAACGAGATTCTGTAGTTTACGTAATCAAATCAAGAATTGATAAAGCATGGACCTCACGTTACATTACCTTCATCATTTTCTGTAAAACTTTCCTCAAGCTGACTAACTAAAACGATTCTATATTCTTTAGAAATGTAAATTAAATTTGTAGTTTTTCGTAATCAATATGCAAAAAAACTATTTAAAATAAAACCTTTGAATATGGTTGATCGCGTTAAGTTTTTGTAGCTTAAGGGGAAAAAGATTCCAATCAATGAGTAAAATAAATCCCAAATCTTTAATTTTGTAAAGGACACATAGAGAATCAGCTCGATCTTAAAGTCGTCAATTTTGACTATCGAATTTCTAATTAGGTAGTTCCCCAATAACTTTTGGAAGCCAAAAATCTTTTTAAGACATAGCATAAATCCTCTTATCAGCAAAAAATTAGTACTGGCATAAAATGATATAAACTTTCCAAAACATTTCAACAGGATCAAAAAGCTTTCTTATCTACAAAGGAAAACAAAATGCCTTTCCATTAATTTTACGTTATTGGTGTTTTAACTTCCGTTTTAAGATTTGCTCCAGTTTCAACAAGCTTGAATATCTATGTCTTAGTTTTATTTTAAGTTTATTATACACCAAAAAAAGTTTTTTGATGAAAGCTATTCGTTAGAATCTCTATTGACTTCCACCAAGGAAAATTTATTCGTGCAAGACTTTCTCTGATTTTTATTATTGATTTTTACTTATTGATTTTTACTTTAAAAGTTATCCTGTGGGACGAAGTTATTAAGTTTTCTTGATTTTTTCCTTTTTCTCTCTGTGTAATTCATTCCCGATGACAACCAAACAACTTTCAAATGTAATGATGGTGCGACCGGCAGACAAAAAACATTTAGATCACCTGCAAAGAAATTTTAGACCACAAACATCGATTAATGTTCTTTGATTATCATATTCGTTCTATTCCAAAGCATACATATTTTTAGCGTCCCACTAGAAACAACCAACGATGGTAATATTTTTAAACAAAGAACTTGGACAAACATTTCTTTTACAGTTGAATATTTCTTCGCTAAATCTAAAATTTATCAGCCGCGTCTAAATCTGTGGCGTTATGGCAGATGTTGATATGTCATTTTTTTCCCGTTTTCGGCAAATTAAAAAACCATCTTTTGTTGTGAAATATAAAATCACTCAATTCAGTTTTTCAATCCAAATCTTCTTTAGTTAATACTCATATTCAACCTCAAGCATATGGCTGGTCTTCAATGAAAATATTTTTTCAATTTGGGACTAAAATTATGGGGTGTGTTGAGAAAAAAGAAAACATCAACTTTTGCCAGATTACGAATAACTTAATATATTTTCATAATTCCACTACCAGCATTTGCCAGATTAAAAAGCCAATTTTTAATGCGCCATATGAACTTAAAACACAAAATTAAATTTTTCGGACATATCAACATCTGACATAACTCCAAAGAAATGTTCTGTTTTTTTCTTTGCTGATTCTTTCACAAATTTACTCAAGCCTGTCATTTTATATAGTACTGTTCTTTAATTTCAAGTAAGACAAGTAAAGATAGAAAAAAGTATTCATATATATGGTACAGAAATGTTTCTTTAAACCTAACTAATACCAAAAAAAATATCAAATTACATTAATATAGATGTAATACCAAACTTCTATATTTACTAAACTTTCGATCTTTTTGCGGCACAAGGAAAACTATCGCACGCAAGAAACTAATTTACGGTAAATTCCTTTTAAAAAAATGAAATCAGGGAGAATAAGAAGTCAAAAATACATTTGACTGAATCGTGAGATCAAAAAGGACAGTAATATACCAGCGCTTTAATAGTGTGTTCATGCATGTCGTTCAATATGTGATGTTTACATATCAATATATATATATATATATATATATATTATATATAGATATATATATGTACAAGAAAACGAGTCTTCCTAAATTACCTTACTTTAAAGCATATTCTCTGTTTAATAAAGCACGACCCCTTTTCCAAAATTGCGACCTAAAAGTAAAATAAGATAATTTATCGTAGCCCTGCAGATCATTAAGCAGGCATGTGAAGTATCGGAACTCAATAACATCCCCTGATATGAGTGTTAGAAGTTATGAGATTCCGAATGTCAGTATAGTGTCAAAATTCTTGAAGAGCCCTCGAACCACTCTGAAGTTATGTCTTCTATAACGTCAAAACCCCACTTTGCAAGAACTTTGTGGCCACTTATCCTACTTATCCAGGTCAACAGTTCGCAGTTCTAACAAGCGCGGGATCTATCAGTAACTGGTAAACTGAAGTGGACACGTGAACTCCACGAATCTAAAGTCGCCCAATTAAAAATTAAGTAGTTTAGGCCCTCTGGCGACAATATCGCAAAACACCCATTTAATATTGCATGAACAGAAGACTTTTCTCTCTTCGTTTCTAACTCTTGTTGCTGTCGGACCTACTGTCCACAGTCCGGTGGTTACAACGCTTTTATCTTAACTCTGGCATGTAAACACTGCTGTTAACACGTCCCGTCCTGGCATGGCGGACAAGTCATGTGGCCGCTGCAGCCTTTGCGATGCTTCATAATTGAATAAAGGTGATTTTCTGGATATCGTCGGAAATGTGGTTCCTCTTCTATGGCTCCGCGTGTGTTAATCTCCTAGATATCATCAGTGTTTTTCTGGATGAACACTCCGCCCGACTGCATCACTCCTCGTACTGACTGCATCTCCCATAAGTTCTACGCGTCAATCCCCTTGTGCCAAATTTTCCAAATGTGATTATTATCACTATATATATATATATATATATATATTCATATATATATATATATATATATATATAATATATATATATATATAATATATATATATATATTATATATATATATATATATATATATATATATAGTGCATGAAATAAGATTTATTTCTTTTTTCAGTTTCCTATTATCTTAGTCAGAATGTGCTTGAAGGCCACATCCCGCTCATGAGCAGCCTATGCCAAATGTGAACATGCAGAAACATGTTGCTTCTTTAATCACCATCGTGTGTTTTATTGGTAAGTAACCATAGTGTTTCATTTCATATCACCGTTAACTTTTGGAATTTCATGGCCATGTATATCGATACACATTCAAATATAGTAATTTTAAGGCAAACATCCCCGCCCACGCAAACACGCACTACACACACAACCAACAGGCACACACACATGTGTATACATTTATTCCACATTATATATGAATATATATTATATATATATATATATATATATCCGAGTATGTGTAGTGTGTGTGTTAACACTATGGCCTATAGATTTTCTTGTAATATGTACATAAAATAAGTTTTTTTTTAAAATTAGTTTGCGAATATGTACTGCGAGAAACATCAAATTAATGTAACAATGGAAACTACTCACTGGTATTAAACTCGTCTACACAGTTTGATTTCTGTTATGTATCTAACAATTTTAGCACAAAATATTATTATATTGAGAGGCCCGTTTAGGAGATTAAACATCTGCTCGTCCAAATTCCTCTGATAAAGGTCATGGTGAAATTCAGTTTTCATAAAGTTGTGATATGTTTTTAATTGATTTTGGCAGGAATATTACGATTACAGAAATAATAAATTATTACTCGGGAAATGCTGATTTTGGAAAACATTCTGAATGGATTTCTGGCAATTTCTAAAAAACATGAAACATTAAAATATGTTGGAATTTGCCAGGACTCGCACACCGAAGCTAAAGCCGTATGAAAGAGAAAAAAATATTTATAAATTTCATTTAAAAACAAAAGATAACATTTGCTTAAGAAAAAATTTAACTGAGGAAAATTGATTTAGAAAAGTAATTTAAATTTATTAATAGTAAATATATCTTCATAAAATACCAAGTGTGACGTAGTGTACTTTAAAATTTATGTAGTTAAGGAAACAAAATTAATCAGAGGAAAATTTAGTTTATCCTACTAACAATGACTTGCGATCGATTTTAGAAGTTATGGGCTTTTTTTAATCCATATAAAATTATACAAACGTGCAGGATAACTAATATACATTAATCTAAAATAAAAATATAAAACACCTACCTCATGTTAAAAAGATTCCTTTAAAAGTGGACAAAATTTAAAAAATAAAAATCATACTTAAACATAAAGGAATGGAATTTAGTTAGTCAAATTAAGATTTATCAACACATATCACAATTGGAGAAATATGCATTTTTTTTAAAGTTGTCAGTATAATATTGAATTCTTCATAACTTATTCTTGTGTTTAACCAGAAGTTAGGTCCTTATTTTAATGTATATGCAACATACTTCCTGTTAAAAAATTATCCCGAAAAAAATATATTTTTTCCATTATACATTGCCATGTTTAGATCATACATTTTTAATTTCCTGATTCCACGGCTGACGTTTATACTACCATGTTTCAGCTATCTCAGAATTTACATGTACGTGCTACATTAAGTACAGTTATTTTAAAAACATTCCTTATTGCCTCCAGCATGCATTTTTTTTAATATTCCAATCTTGAAGATTTCTTTAAACACAGACATTCTTTAAAAAAATTAGCTTGCTTGAAGCACTTTACATCTGCTGTGTGTGTCTCTTTTATTAATGGCGAAAACGTAGCGAAGATAGCAAAAACTCCTTGCTTTCCTCGAAAATCCCGAATAAAATTTACCCTGATTGAATTGGCATCAGAAGAAGACTTTTCAGGGAGATTTTAAGCCATTCAGATATATGACTGCTGCAAATGGATGGTATGAGAACAAATAAAGAGCAGTCTCGCTGAGCAGGTTCGAATTCTTTTGGGGAGTTTTTTAGACCTCAGGCAGAAAGTAAATAAATGTTCACGGATCTAGAAATTGATTTTACAGAGGTAGTTACGAAATCTGATATGATGAATAATGTACTAAATGTACGAAGAGTTAAGCAAGAGTTCATATGCATAGAAAGAAAAATGTTTGTTGAAAATGTTTTGACAAAGTGTAACAATATTGTTCAACCATTCAAAAATATGCGTAATTTTATTCTGAAAGAATTGTGTTATCTTTCCGTGCAGCATAATGATGTTTCTTCCGGAAAATTATATGGGATTAATAACAGAAAATAGATTTTTATTATGAAATTTTAATTTTATACTTCTTAGTGATTTGTTCTCGATACTCTTTGCGCCATGTATGTCAGCTATGAGTTGTAGTCCGTCTCAAACTACATGCATAATTATGGCACAAATGTAACTCACACGTTAGTAACCCATTTTACAGTACCCATCTTACAGTCACTTTGGGAATTAATGTTACATTTTTTAGTCACAAGTTGTACAAATCACAATAGCGACTAATTTATGAACAAGGTTGATTAGTTGAGTATGAAATGAAACATCTTGTAGGTTTCCTCAGAATATTTATGTGAATCCAACTGAACATCAGTGGGATGATCTGGAACTACTAGTTCAATTTTAAACTTAACGATATTCTTGTACATATTACCTGGGTGAATCTCTAGGCTACTAGCTCTGCCTTTCAAATAACATTCTTTTCGCAATTCCGTTTGAAACCTGCCAACATATCCCACACGTATTGAGGAATGTATATAACATTGTAATATAGTAACGCATCAAATGCCTTGGAACTAGCGAGACACAAATTTACTAAAGCCCTAGTTCTTTAGGTCCAAAATATGAACGTAAAAAAAAGAGAAGTTCTAAAAGATGGCAAACAGTAAGATGACAAAATTAGAGCAAATGTAGAAAGAATTGTGAGAATCGTTGGATACATCCTGTACCACTGGCCAAAAACAACGAATGACGATAATCTAAGAAAAGTGAATGGAATTCAATCTAACTTAAGCTCTAGGCAAGCTGATAATAATGGAAATCCTTAAGTTAATTAAGTAAACTACACAGTCAAAAAGTTTTCAAAATTTTGAAAATTATCGGAAGAAAAATGCATGGAAGAATGTGTGGAAGAAAAATGTATGGAAGAAAATGTATCAAGCCTCAAAGATAATTTAGAAAATTTTGATTTTGTATTTTCATAGTTACGAGGTTTTCCGCCGGAGTACTTTAGATAATTTGGGAACTAAAGAATGGGGATTGATGGGGGGAAATTTGGGAACTAAGAATTTCCAGGATTTTAAGCAAGGCTGGCATTTCGAAAGTCTTATTTTGACCACTTTTACTGTAATATTTTCCTGTCTGTTTTTTAGGTCAAGGACATATTCATCTTACGTTGGAAGATTCATGACGTATTTTCATCTTTTTCTTACGTGTTGTGTATTTAATTTGTTACAAGGATTCCCATGACCTAGAGCAATCCTGGTATTTATGAATATGTTATTTTCCTTCACGTGCCTTAAAATATCCCTTCATCCTGTTTTTCTAGCCAATGACACAGGATGTTAGTCTTGCATACATTTTTCTTCCGATAATTTTCAAATTTTTTGAAAACTTTTCTAACGATGTAGTTTACTTCATTTATCAGAAGGATTTCCATTATTATCAGCTTGCCTCGAACTGAAGTTAGATTGAATTCCGTTTTCTTTTCTTAGATTATCTTCATTCGTTGTTTTAAGCCAGTTGTACAGGATGTATCCAACGATTCCGACATTTTTTTCTACATTTGCTCTAATTTTGTCATCTTACTGTCTGTCATCTTTCAGAACTTCTCTTTTTTTACGTTCATATTTTGGACATAAAGAACTAAGGCTTTAGTAAATTTATGTCTCGCTAGTTCCAAGGCATTTTGATGAGTTACTGTATATTAGAGTGTTTATATATTATATATATATATATATATGCCACATTCCACAATATTTGAGGTATGTTGGCAGGTTTCAAATGGGATTGCGAAAAAAATGTTATTCGAAAGGAAGAGCTGGCCTAGAGATTCACTCAGGTAATATGTGCAAGAATCTCGTTAAGATTAAAATCGAACTTGTAGTTCCAGATCATTACACTGATGTTCAGTTGGATTCACATAAATATTCTGAGAAAACCTACCAGATGTTTCAATTTCATATTCAACTAATCAATCTTGTTTATAAATTAGTCGCTATTGTGAGTTGTACTACTTTGACTTAAAAAAGGTAACATTAATTCTCAAAGTGACTATAAAATGCTGTAACACCACCTCACGTTTGAATATTTATATGGAAAACCCGTTGTAGCAATGTTGCAATGTCCATTTTAGTATTGTGACTTTATACTGGGATGAAATTTTTGTCGGGAGTGTGATAACTCATTGACGACGCTTTAAGGACAATCTAATTTGTTGTAGTGCATGCATAGTGTGACTATAAACTCTAAAACTCAAGGCGCAACAGTCCGATGTGGACCACGGCCGGCGGTACCCATCTCCGCTTTCGTAACCGTGGGCTTGGGGTGCCATACAGCATATGTCTCAGTCAGGTGGTCAACCTGACGTGGGATCCCCAGAGTTTAGTTCCCTAGCATGCTTGGTCCTCATTTTATCGACCCACTGAAGGGAAGAAAGGCTGAGTCGACCTTGCCCAGTCACAGGGTTGAACCCTGGACCTGTGGTATGGCAGCTTGACGCTTTTAACCACTACGCCACCGGGCTTCAGTGTGACTATATGGTTTCCCCCCCAAAAAAATGTGGCGTCACCAATGATAACACTACACAATAGACATTAAAGGTAATTTTTTTTAAAATGCATGAAGTTATGTCTGAAGTAAAAGATGTAAGTTTGATATACATGATGTTTGGAAAAGTCCTAGCGTCGGTTTCATGATGATAAACAAAATTTTGCATTTTAGGTTACTAATCCAACGATTCTCATCATTTTTTCTACATTTCTCACGGTGTTGCTTACATAAATCATCCCAAGGACTTCATGATTATAATGTAGGCTAGTGTTTAAGGTATCTTAGTTCAGTTCATTTTCTTTAAAACATTCTGCCCATAATCCCTTTTCCAAGGACCAGGATTTATACCCGAATATTCTCATCTAAAAGCATACACTCTTCCGAACGAGCCCTCCTGGTGCTCTGAGTAAGATTCTTTTATATTAACTTCCCTTATATCTAAAAAAACATTTTGTGAAAACTTAAATCTTTGCTTGTATAAAGATTAGACATTTTTAAAAGCTTTCGGCAACAGTTGATTACTTTCTTGTCTTTGATTTTTCCCCTTTTTTTCCAAATAATTTCTAAATGAAAAAAAGACCTTATTGGTTGTTCATTTTTTAAAAATTCTTACATAGGGTAAGATAAAAGAAATTTTATCTTTTAAAATAAGTTTCTATCAAACGTCTAGTTTAAACCATCATTTTGTGTTGGATATAAATTTTTTTTTGGCTTTAATAAAAGAAATTTCTTCTTTTTTTAAAAAAAGTTAACATATAATAAGTTTATTTTTGAGGGTTTGTGTTTGGTATATATCTTTTCTTCCGTCCCCAGAAAAAAAATACTAATGTAATTAATACACTTTCTCTAGTAACGAATGCCTGTCAGCTTATTTTTAACAACTGTTTTTGGTCTAGATTTTTTTTAAATGAAAAACAGAAAGTGAAAAAAAGTTTTTATGAAGATTCATGGTGTTTGTGAAGAGAAAGATGTAATAAATTATGTAAATTAAGGTCAATTAAGCATATAAAAATTATTGATACGTAAAACTTATGTCTTTCGGCTGTGACAGATAGATTTAGATTTAAAATAAATTACGAGCAAATGAAAATTAAATTTAAACTTCTTTACGTGCATCTACATTTATCTCTTCTGGGAGAAACCGTGTCAAGATGTGCATCATGGATATGTGTGAACGATGCTTTGTCATTTATTCAGTTAATTGAAATTCATGCGATGATACTGTACTAAATTTCGATACGTTTTCCCTTAGAATTTAAATTTTCAAATTGTCGTATCTAAATCGGAAAAAAAGAAACGGAAATAGCTGGCTGAAAATAAAATTTTTTGGCACCGTTCATGTGACTTGATCTATTAAAACATACACTGGGTTATCAAAATTCTGGAAACACTGATCGTTTCTGCAGAACTTCTTATTACTAAACCTGCAGGCCTACCTTTGACTTGCAAATGAATTTCATAGGGTAGACCGGGACTTGTTGGCCCATTTTTTCTTCAATATTTAAAAAAAATAGTTTATTAAATTTTTTTAATTTTTTTTAGTTTGTACAATCAGCACGTCTTAAAGCATAACCACGTATCAGAAAATTATAGAAACTATTAATTAATAGTTTCTATATGAAGCTCAGCAGGACATCAAGTTACTGGGCCAACCTTCCCATCGAACGGCCAGGTTGGTCCTCTAAGTTGATTTGATTTTTGGATTACTGACGGAAATGAAAAAAAAAACTTAAAATATCAAATGTAATTTTAATATGGTATATTTAAGACACAAAGGATAAAAAAAGATATTTTGTCCAAATTATCTACTACCTTCATCGATCTTTCTCATCATCACAATCAATGCAAACATAAAATATCGTGTTCCCAGTGACACGTGATTCATGTGCCCAACGACTGCACCTGGTGCATTGAATCCAGTCTTCTCCTGATTTATTGACGGCAATTTTGGAACGAAGTTCTTTTACGCGGCTTACAGTAAACTCGCAGGAATCGTCACGTAACGAAAAAACGTTATGCCACCTTAATAAGTGCGCTTTTTTCGAGAAATCTGTGGCAGAATGGTTATCCCATCGGACTACGGAGTATCAGACTATCGCACTACGGAGCGAGAGGTACCTGGTTCAAATCCCTGCACGAGAGCTGGCCGTTTCGATTCCCACTCATTCTTGGAATAGCGCAATATATATGTATATATATATATGTGTGTGTATATATATATATATATATGTGTGTGTGTATATATATATATATATATGTATATATATATATCATATGATAAATACGACGATCAATGTATACAATTGATGTAAAATATATATATATATATATATATATTTATAAGAAAATCGTAAAGGATAATTTTATAGACAAAATAATGTAGAAGAAAATATTCAAATTAAATCTAATATGAAGAATACTATAGTACAGTTTGTAGAACATTTCTTTTACTGTATTTTAATATTTTTTTGGATAATGTCCAATCGTCTGCCGCATTAGCAAGGAGAAAATTTTTTTGTTGTTTATTTAGTTGTTTTTGCACGTGACGATAATTTATTTAAAGTACCAGAAAAGAAATCACGTGGTCAGCATTTAATAAATTAAATTCTAAAAATTAATTTTTAAAACATTCACCAAAAATCAGGAAAGGGAGCTAAGATTCGAAAAAATTTCATTTTAAAGGATTTTTAATGATCTTTTTCGTGATATAAATTTTATAACCCTAAAAGTATTATTTTAAATGCAAAACGTAAAAAAAGTTAAAAAAAACAGCTTAAAAAGTTAATTTAAAAAAATCTAGAAGAATTTTCCAGAAAATTTCCCTAGTGGCCCCAACACTAGAAGAGAATCGCCATGCAAAATTTCAGAGCCCTTTAGGTCCAGCGGTTGTATGTCAGTCAGTGAATGAGTCAAGTATAGAAACACGACATTCGTACGAAAAGCGAACTAAAAACATTATGATGGAAGAATGGGTGAATTTTGATGCGAAATTACAAAAGACCTAGAGCAATCTATTCCCAGATGTTTAAAAGCTGTTGTGGATGCTAAAGGATATCTAATAAATATTAATTTAACGAAAAATTAGAATATTTACTAATATGTAGAGATTTTTTACAAATGTACGATGACTTTTGTGAGATAAAGTTTTGTTACTTTTGATTTCTGGTTTCTTAAAAAATAAAGGTTTACTATTTTTCAAAATATTTCATGTAGTTTTGTGAAGAATAGATTATAGATCTTATTATGAAATACCATTAGGAAGTATTCATTTTAATTAATGTATAGACCCCCTATTTCATTGAAAATCGTAAGTGTACGAACACTTTGGAGCCACTGTAAAGGTCCATGTGACAGTACTACTATGATTTACATAAATTTCCTATTTTGGTTTAAAAGGAACTTAAATAAGGGTATGTATTTTCGTCATGATTATGATGTGACGTTTCCGATGTTCAATAACAACACACAACTAAGTTTCTTTCTGAACGGGTATTGTCTTGTTTCCGACTATCTTTTTTGTAATCCAATCAGTAGCATCGGGGGGGGCGGAAAAAAATATTATTACAATAGTTTTCTCTTTTATCAGATTCTGCACCCAATTTTTTTATTTAATATAATTAAAATAATTAATTTTTATGCACTTTTTTTAATATAATTAAACTTTTTATTTCATTAACGTAATTAGTCTGAGGATTTGAATTAATAGCAGTTTTTTTGTAGCATAAGTGGAATGGAAATTTCTTTCAATGGTATTCATCAAATAGCTTACTTATTATTAATTAAATGTTAGTATTGAATGGAAAGAATTACAATAATTTTCTGAGGTTTCTCTTTGGCTCTAATATAACTTTCCCTTTGTTGATTCTCAGTATAAGTTTATCACACATTTTTGCTTTAACATACTCTAACTGTTTTCAGAAAAGTAATTTAAAAAGATTGAAACGTAGTAAACCATATCAAGAGGTGCGTAGGTGGATAAACGAAGAAATACTTTCAAACATAATGGTCATAGTAGCAAAACTAGTAAAAAAACTAGTAAAAAACACAAAGAAGATAGTTTGAACTCAAGAAAATTTATTTGAGCCCTGAAAACATTAAATTGATATATAGGTCAGAGGGTGGGGAACGCGCGGCCTTAAGGCCGCATGCGGCCGCCGTGATCTTCTTGTGCGCCTTCAAATTAGTTTAGGAATTGTTGCTATGGCAGTTATTTATAATTTAATACTATTATTTTCTATTGTATTTCTGTATAATGTTAAATTAGTTAAAAATACTTCTACTTTATTAGTTTTATTTGAAGTGGTATTTAAATATGTAGTTGTTTATTAAATTTAAAATCTGGATATATATATGGTGCTTACATAAATAAAAATACCAACAGTGAAATATAAAAAATTACAGTGGTATCTATGAATCTTATAATTTTATAAAAATGATTAATGTTATAACAAGTTTTACCCTTATGTGAATACAAAAATATTTTTATATGTACTTTTTAGTCAAATAGTAAATACATAAGGACTTAATTTTTGTTGTTATTTTCTATATAATGCACCAAATTGTTAAAACTAGACCTAACTATAATAATTTCATAAAAGCCGCATTTATACGGTACATGAACTTATGCGGTACATGAACTTATTTCTACCTAATTTACCTGCGGCCTCTAATGGTAAAAGGTTCCCCACCTCAGATATAGTCATCACAAAAGCTGGCATTTAAAAAGTACGTTTAAATTAATGTAGTTTATTTGGGGGAAGAAAGATTCCTTTAATTTTGATTAGCGTCGGGTCATCCAGGATCTATATATCTTTAATAATCTTATATTTTTAATCACATATTTGATTCTATTTTTAAACTTTATGTGTACAAGACCCAATGGAATTTGGATCAGATTAAAATAGTTTTCCATTAATTTTTATGAATTATTCAGCAAATATGAGTGAAAATTCTCATAGGGGAAAAAACCTGATAAAAAAAAAGTCCTTTTTCCTCGAAATAAAAATGAGCTTAATTGAAAAATCTATTTTTAAACACTCTTGAAAACGTAGAATATTTCATCACGGAGAGACCCTATTTTATTTACCGAGATTTAAAAAAAAATTCGATAGCTTTCGGCAATATCTGGCATTTTTATGTCGTATTTCAATACTTTTTTTTCTTATTTTCAAATAATAACGAAGTTGAAAAGTAACTTTACTTTGTCCTTATTTTGAAATTATTTTCATTCCCGAATAAAATGAAATAATCGCCAAATAAATTGAGAAAAGTTACTTCTTTTCAAAATTTTCTATGCTATTTCCGTTTCTTTCTGATATTTATAATTCAGCAGCTTTATTTTCTTAAATATATTGAAAGGAAGTTTTTCCGTAATATACAGCCATAATATTGTGAATAGATTTTTTAAAATCTTTGTTGAGTTCTTGTGTATTTCCTCAAATACAGTTTTTTTCTTATTGGAGAGCAAACTAGATTGTTGAAAGTGTTTTGCAATAAACAAAATAAAGTATTTTTTAAATTAAAATGTAAATCAAGTAGTAAACTTAAATTGGAATTTGCGGGTTATCTTATACAGAAGGTCGTTCGCTCTTCATAGACGATTTTTATACTTAAGTTTTATGTATAAATGCCGTGTTTTTTGCAGCGATTTGCTTTTTGTGATAGCCATGGTTCTTGACAATAGCTCTAGCTCGAATTTTCCATGAAAGTAAACTTTTTCTTTGTACTGTCATGTTAATTTTACCCCATTCCTTTTGAACCGTTTTCCAAAGTTCCTTCAGTGTTCATTTTCCTAAGGCTCGTTTTAATAAACCGAAAGCGCAAAAGTCCGTTGGAAAAGTGTCAGGTTTTTTACAGGTGTTTTATTAAATGGGGTACACTTTATTCCGTTTCTGATTTTTCTTTGCTAAATAAGTGGCAGTTGATTTAGACGTGGGACTGGAGGCTTTGTCCATATGAAGCTCAACTTTATCAATGTCCATTTCATATAAGGCTGGAATTTCTTTTAAAAAATTGGTTATAAAATATTCTGCTGACAGAAGAGTGAATTAACTTTGGCTTTACTTGAGACTTTTTTGATTTTTAATTTGCCGTTGTAACAAAATCCTGCAACTATCATGAATCCCTTTGGGAACTTTTTTGTACACTGACGAAGCCATTCCGTACGGTCATTCCCGTCAGTTTATCAATAGAAAATTGATATTTTTTTATTAGAATCACTTAAATACACCCATGCCTCATCGAGTGTTACCACAAATTTCCATTTTTCAGCATCTAGGTGTTTTTCATATAATTTTCTACAATTTGTTTTTCTTTCAACAATATGCTTTGGTAAAAGTAGATGAACTTTAGGTTTAAGCATCTTTTGTAACTTCAAATCTTTATGAATGATTTTACTTACAGTGCCAGAAGACATTCCTAGTTTCGATGCAATGGATCTTTGAGGCGGCGGATTTTCTTTTAGAATCAAAGACTTCACTTTCTTGAAATTTACCTGCGTTAAAACAGTCTTAGGATCAGGTTTCGCGGTCACGTTTTCATTTTTACTTTCAGACAGACATATTTCCCTTTCAAATTTAATATATTATGAATACCTTTTTTTTAAATGCCATAACCGCGATTTTTACACCTTTATAATTTGTTGAAACGAATATTTTTCCTTGGAAAGCGCAGTTACGTAACCTTCGAGCCATATATCAATTTTAGGAGCCATTTGTAAAATAAAACTTTTATATTCTAATCAAAACAAAACAGTAGAAAAAGATTATTCTGAAGTTGCCAAATTTTTATCTCAAAATGCAAAAGACAAAAAAAAAAATTTCAAAATTGTTTCCATAAAGTGCGAACGACCTTCTGTATGATACCAGAAATTATGCGGGGGGGGGGATACAAGACTAAGGCCGCAAAAAAGGACTTAGAAATTTTATTTTAACAGAGCTATCATCTAGCAAACACCTACGACAGTAACTGAAAGATATTTCTCCAAATGTATTGCAAAATAGGAAATGATGAAAAAAAAAATCAGCATAAATTAATCGAGTATAATTTTATTAGCACGTGCTTTATTTTCCTTCAGTGGCAGAACTGAATAACTCTCGTTATTTAAATAAGAAGCTTCCTCTTTTACTAGTTAAAGAGCAAGGGAAGATTATTTTCCCATGGTATAATATATAAAAGCAATATGCACTTCCAGGAAATTCCTTCAATCTATTTTTATATGATCTTTTCACATAGCCATAAGAAGAGATAAAACAAATCGCATGGGACATGTGTAACATTCTTTCAGCTAGGTATTGGCCAATAATAAATAATTTATTTTCGTTTAGAGGGGATTGACATATCAGTATGAATAATCCCAACAAGGAAATGCTTAACGCTTCATTAAATTAAGAACTAATCATTCGCAGTTAAAACTCCAAATTAGTAACATTATTTTTCGATCAAAATCAAACTTGGTTGTTAAAATTGACTAATTCGCTAACAATACCTCAACTATATTCTAATATCCTTTTGTTATCTAACTCGAAGTAATATCCCTTTCTAAAAGTATCTACATACGTCAAAATGTGTACATATTCTTAGGATATGAGTTTACACACATTCAGCCTGCATATTTGCAGGACTGACAGTAAGTTAGAATTCTAACATTTCGATTACAGTTACTATTGTACTTCTTTCTTGACTTGAAGAAAAAATGAGTTCGGAACAATAGAAAGGAAAAGGAAAAAGGAAACGTATTTAAACATCAATTTATAGTGACACCTCTACAGCTTCTTACATATGAAATTTTCAAACTTAATTTTCTTGAGGGAAACAATTGCACAAATAAAACGAAGGTCGAAAGGTGAATTTCCATTGCTTGTTAAATTAACCCTTCGGCGGGCCCGCCAAATTTTGGAACACCAGCTCTCGCGTGGCACAAAGTGCAAACGTCTTTTTCAATCTTGATTATTCCTTTTGTAATAAGCTTCTTTTTTCCAAATTGAAAATAATAATTCTGCGTTTTATGACAAGATATAAAATGTTGATAATATTGAGATTTATTTACAATTAAAGGCAAAAGAATGCAGACACAATCGCCTTATTTCAAAACTGTCCGGTTTATTGGATCTGAGGACAACTTGCGAATGGATTCCTATTTTGTACAAAAACCTAAAAAAGAGATTGTCCATCTTCATGATATGCGGGATAACATGTAATAGCTGCACATTTGATCGACTTCATAAACTCCTGCTTTTGACGTATTCTAATGCAACATA